>PVHP010006790.1:0-59310 GCA_004024765.1 Zapus hudsonius | reverse complement strand
TCTCTCTCTCTCTCTCTCTCCCTCTCCTTGAGAATGAATAAATAAAAAATGTTAGGTTTGGAAAAGGGAAGAAAGTTTTAGATATTTTGAGTTTGGATCCCAACAGAGAGGTTAAAGACACAGTGAGACAGATTTGCGAGTCGTCACGTAGAAGTGGTAGTTGAAAATACAAAGTGTGTTGAGAGGGCTGTAAGCTCTGCAAAGAAGAAGACCAAGAACAAAGCTGCCATGTGCAGTGGTGGGCAGTGGAGGATCATGTGGGGGTCTGAGGAGGGCAGGGCAAAGACAATCATGAGTTAGTATCAGTCGCACCAGTAACTACTATTTTTTGGCAGAAGGTTACTTTACTATTGACAAGAGGAGCTTTGATGCAGGGAACCAGCTAGCTGCCCGTGGAAGAGCTGAGAATCTGGGCACCACACCCCCACAGAGGGACTGGCCTGGTGGAATCTGGGAGGGGTCCGTCAGTAGGACCTCTTGGAACATGCTGGAGACCCTTTGTGAGACAGAGGAGAGAAGTATTCTTTCCTTCTACCCTCATGTCATAACTGTGCAACTGTTGGCAGATGCCTGACTCGGGACTAGAACAGCCAGCCTTCCCACAAGGGGAAAAGCCGGGGGAATAGTGAGGGATGGGTGTGGGGCAAGTCACAGGACCTACAGAGCACAGTGTCCAGTGGCCCAACGAGGTCAGCTGACCTGAAGAGAAGGATCTCTGGGATTGGGGTGGTAGGAGAACATGGGTGAGCTGAACTCAGGGAAGTGCAGCCCCAGCTGTTTAAGCTCAGAGTTGCTAGCCCGGATGCCCTTCAACAAGCCAAACTCCATGGCACTCCTTTGGAAATTCTTTTCCTGCTATCCTCCTGCCTTCACCTCCCGAATGCCAGCATTATGAGAGTGTGCCACCACGTCCCTCCTCCTGGAGACCAAGCTCACATCCACTTGTACTCTATTTTAAATAACATTTTTATTGGTATATAGTTGTATATATTATCATAACAATATGCTCAGTATCATAAGTTATTGGAGAAAGCCCCTTTAAAACCAGGATGACATAGTACCACTTGTACTCTTTCCCACTCTGCTGCCTGTGCCCCCCCCCACAGCCCTGAGTGCTAACCCTGAGGCCTGGCACTGTGGGGCTCAGCTGTCCTCTGACAACCCAGGTGTCTGGTCAAGGCCAACCACAGTGGTTGTGTACCCCTGGGGTTCATCTCATTTGGTAGCTTCTCAGCCTCCTTCCTGCCTGGCTGGTTTCTTTGTGTGCCTTGGCCCGGCTCCTGCTGTGCCAGGCCCACCACAAGGCTGTAATAGCCCTGATCTCTGTGCTTGAAGAAGGAGACAGCAGGGGCAAGCCCCATCCAGGGCTCATCAGCCCTGTGCCCAGCTGTGCTAATTGTCCAAGCCCTCCAACAAGCCCACCCTGTTTCCCCTCTGCAATTAAGACAGAAAGCTCGTTATCTTTGCTGCTTGCATTATCTGCAGACTCTGCTAAGGAGCATTCTCTCAAGAGCAGCACCTGCAGGGGCCAAGAGAGGTTGGCATTAACTCCATGCCTGCTGGAGCGAGGAGCCTCTGAGGCAAATAATGTGTGAAGGAGGCAGCTGAGGCTGGTAGGAGGGCTCAGGGAGACAAGGAGGGAGAGAGGGAGAGGGAGAAGAAGAGGGAGAGGGAGAGGGAGATGGAGAAGGAGAGGGAGAGGGAAAGGGAGAAAGAGACATATATAACTGGGGTCCTGCCATAGTTCTGCTCTAGCTCACTGGGTGATCTTGGGTAAATACTTTACCTTTTCTGAGCTTTCCCAAATTTTTCCCTCCCTTCTGCCCAGGGAAGCTATGTGAGTAAAATGCTATTGAAGTTGCCATCTCACTTGAGAAAGCCTCCTCCTTCTATATCATGGCTAATAAAACTTCCAATAGTCAAAGCTGGAGCTTCAAGATAAAGCTTGTAAAGAAATAGTTTCACAACCACTGTGGTGTGGGTCTGGGAGAGAGAACTGGTCAGGGCCGCCATGAACTTCCCAGACTGACTAGGATTTCGCAGGATAGAGCCACACTACTTTGGGGTGTGTCTTTCAGCGTGTCACTTCTTTCTGTATCTTAGATTTCTCCTCTGGAAAAAAAGAAAATCAGAGAGTCCACTCTGGGGAGATGGCTCAGTAGATAAAGCACTTGCCTCAAACCCTGAGTATTTGCATTCAGGTCCCCAGACTTCAGGTAAAAGTCCAAAGCTGTGGTGGACTCTGCCATCCCAAGACACCTATGGTGAAAAGGAAGAGGATGGAGACAGAAGAATCTCCCAGAAGCTGGCGGACCAGCTAGCCTGGTTGGTGAATGGAGTCGTGAATATTGAGAGTACCTCCCAGCCTTAAACTAGGTGGGAGAAGAGGACCAACTTGAAAGTTGTCCTTTGGCCCCTACTCACACATCTCTCTCTCTCTCTCTCTCTCTCTCTCTCTCTCTCTCTCTCTCTCTCTCTCTCACACACACACACACACACACACACACACACCAAACAAATAAATAAAAATTTAAATCTTTTAAAAAAAATCAGAGAATCCAACTTGATAATACCCAAGATTCTTTCCAATTGAGACATCCTATTACCAATGGCATTTCTTCTGTACAGTATAATTTGAGAAGTAAGGAAACCAGAATTTTTTGAATCCCTAATATGGACCAAGTCTTTCATACATACTATTTTTTCCACTTAAGTGAGAGAAAAATATGGCTCTGAAAGTTAAATAAGTTGCCAATGTCACCCTGTGCCTGGGGAACGCCCTCACATCCAAGTCTGTGAGGCTCTGAACCATTGCTCTTTCGTGATGCCATGCTTCAAGCGGCTGCACCACTTATGCTTCCTTATGAGGTAGAGCTGCATGGAGAGAAAAAAGTAAAAACAAACAAAGATGCAGAATAACCCCTCTAGAGTCATAGCATGTTTGGAAAAGAGCTTTATTCCCTCTGATCTCCCCGTGTGACTAAGATTGCCTAAGATATACATGCAGACTCTTTAAAGAAAAACAGTTTGTGTAATCTTTAGACATTGGACTTCATTGCCATATGAGTAAGCTGAGGCATGGAGGTGGAACCCAGCTGCTAACTCAGCAGCTGCATCAGCCTGGGATGTGCTTGTGTGTGGCAGAGCCCTCGGGGGAGGATGTCCCGAACCCACAGAAGCTGTCAGGGCTTAGCCTATCTGTGCAGCTGATAGGGTGGAATGCTCAGATGCACCCAAGGGCTGAGCTTGGGAAGCACAGGACTCTGATCTACTCCTGAGTCACCCAGGGGTCTGGGGAAAGTCTGGAGCAGACAGGGATGGGTAGGGTCAGGAACTGTCTTGGCCAGCTGGACAAGACAGGATCCCAGACCCTGGTAAACTATAGGAGGGAGAAGAGGCCTTACAAGAATAAAAGCCTGGCATAGTGGCATAAATCTTTAATTTCAGCACTCAGAAGGCTAAAGTAGGAGGATCACCATGAGTTTGATGCTAGCCCAGGCTACAGAGTGAGTTCCAGGTCAGCCTGGGCTAGAGGGAGACCCTACTTCAAAAAACCAACCTCCTCCCCCCACAAAACAAAACATAAATAAAAATAGAGTGATTAAAAGGCTAAAATCCTTACCCTGGAGGCAGCTGACTAAGGCTACCCAGCATCACCCCAAGGACAACTAGAAAGACAATGGCTTCCTGCCTCAGTTCCCCATTTACTAGTTGACCTAGGGATCTGATCCTCTCAGTCTCTCAAGCTCTGGGCAGGTCCTAGGCTGGCTCTCTCCTGGCCTTAAGGTTCTGTATGTGTGATACCTCGTCTTCTATGAAGGGCTTTTTATGGAGTACTGAAAATCCTTACAGCAGAAAATCTCAGTGTTCTGTGGCTTCTCACCAGATACTCTGTGAGGAGGAGGAATAAGATGGTGGGGGGAGATACAGAGTGGTTATTACTGACAGCTAAATTTGGGAAGTGCAATAAAATCCATCTGTCGTTTGGAATCCTGACTTATATTAACATGGAAAGGACTCTGAGAGGATTTCGTTGTTGCTATGGCTTGGGGTTTTGGTGCTGGGGATCAGATCCAGCACTTCACACGGGCTAGGCAAGCACTCTGCCATTAAGCCGCATACCCAGTCCTCTCCTCAGAGAAGTTCTTCACTCAAACACCAAAGAACAAAGTACACAAATTGCTTCATCAAGGTTAAAAAATGTTGTGCTTCCAAGACACTATCAAGAAAATAAGAGCTGGAGAGATGGCTCAGAGGTTAAGGCACTTGCCTGCAAAGCCTAACAACCCAAGTTCGATTCCCAAGTACTCACGTAAAGCCAGAAGCGCAGGGGCTGGAGGCCCTGGAGTGACTATTTTCTCTCTCTCTCTCTCTCTCTCTCTCTCTCTCTCTCTCTCTCTCTCTCTCTCTCTCTCTCTCTCTGCTTCAAATAAATAAGATTACCAGGCACATACCACATACTTATTGATTTCAGCACTTAAGAGGCAGAGGTAGGAGGATTGCTATAATTTGAGGCCTGTCTAGGTTACAAAGTGAGTTCTAGGTGAGCTTGGGTTACATAGCAAGATCCTATCATCACCCCCTGCAAAAAAGGGGGAGCTGGGAGTATAGCTCAGTGGTAGAGTTCCATCACCAGTAGAGAAAGAAAGAGAAGGGGGGCAGGGGAGAGAAAGAGAAGAGAGAGAATGTGAAAACATTTGCAGATCACATATCTGGTGAGGGTCCAGTGTGTATATAGGGAACTCCTATAACTTAATAACCACCTTCCCTCAAGAGTGATTAAAATGGGAAATGACACCTGAATAGACATTTCTGCAAAGAATAATAGAAACATCTAACAAACATATGCTGAGTTCTTTAGAATTATACTATTTCACAAGTAATATCTACTATCAAAACCACAGAAAATAAGTGTTGGCAAGAGTGTGGAGAAATTGGAACAAGACTCTTGTTCACTGTTGGCAGGAATGCAAATTAGTACAATAATTGTGGAAAACGATACAATGCTTCCTCAAAAAATTAAAAATAGAATTGTCCTAAGAGTCCAAAATTCCACTTCTGGGTATCCACCCAAAAGAATTGGAAACAGGGAGGGTCTTGAGGTATGTGTGTGTTCCTGCTCAGAGCAGCAGTAGTCACGTTAGCCAAGAGGTGGAAGCGACCAAGAGTCCATCAACAGATGAATGGGTCAACACAATGTGTTTTATGTATGTACAATGGAGTTATTATTCAGCCTTTAAAAGGAAGGAAGCCAGATATGGTATCGCACACCTATAAACCCAGCACTCAGAGGTTGGGGCATGAGGGTTGTTGCAAGTTCAAGTCCAGCCTGGGCTACGTAATGAGGCTAAACCAACCTGAGTTGCAGAGTGAGAGTGCCTCACCAATAGGGGGGGGGAACGCTGACGCTTGCTACAATAAGGATAAATCTTCATGACGTGCTCAGTGAAAAAGCCAGTTACAAAGACAAATAGGATATAACTCCACTTAGGAGTTGTGTGCATGTGGGTGCCAGGGGACAACCTCAGTATCATTTCTCGGGTGCTATCTACCTTTTTTTTTTGGAATCAGGATCTCTCATTAGCCTGGAACTCATCAAGTAGGCTAGACTAACTGACCAGCAAGCCCCAGGGATTCACCTTGATACAAGGTGTTATTTTATTTTGGGGTTTCAAATGCAAACCCAAACTCCAGCTCATGTTTGCTCTTAACCAAAGAATTGGATAAACCATATTGAGAAGGATGAGTATTAAGTTACTGCATTTATTCAGAAGTCAGGAGGATCGAAGAAGGGGGCTGGCAGGTGAGGTTAGGTAGGGAAAGGAAAGTCAGAGAAAGGGTGAGGAGTGGAAATATCCACGTGGTCTAAGGGCCCCTGTATATCCTTTCCCACCCTGGCAGCAGCTAAATTGAGCCTAGGGAAAAATAAATATCCTTTCCCACCTAAGGACAAAACCTTACCTGTGGTGAAACCCTTAGTTCTGGGAGATGAACAGCCCAGGAGCCAGAAAAGAGGAAAAACCCACAGAAACCCTTGTGAATAGCCAGGCCTTTTATTTTGGGTCTGGGGCTGAATCTAGAAAGAACAAACACACTTGAGTGCAGCAGTTGGAAGGGGCTGGGCTTGAACTCATGTACCTGAGTAATTCTAACTCTGCAGCTGCTGCTGCAGATAGTAGGGCAAATGCCTAAGGTAATTTCCTTATCAACCTATCTCTGCCTCCCCAGTGCTGGGATTATAAGTGCTACCTCCACGGCCTGCCTTTTTAAGCATAGGATGTAGGCATCAAACTCTGCAACTCCTAACTAAGCAATCTCCCCAGCCTCCTTATCTGCATTTGTAAAGTGGTCTGGTTCCCAAAGAAAGAAAATAGAGCCAGGTATGGTGTTGCATGTCATTAATCCCAGCACTCAGGAGGCAGAAGTAGGAGGATCACTGTGAGTTCAAGGCTAACCTGAGAATACATAGTGAATTCCAGGTCAGCCTGGGCTACAGTGAGACCTTAGCTCAAGAAAACTAAAAGAAGGGCTAGAGAGATGGCATAGCAGTTAAGGTGCTTGCCTGCGGGGCCTAATGACCCTGGTTTGATTTCCCAGTTCCCATGTAAAGCCAGATGCACAGAATGGCACATGCAGCTGGAGTTCATTAAGCCCAGTCATGCCTATTATGTCTGTCTCCTTTCTATCTCTCTACATTCAAATAAAGAAAGGAAGGAAAGAGGAAGGAAGGAAGGAAGGAAGGAAGGAAGGAAGGAAGGAAGGAAGGAAGGAAGGAAGGAAGGAAGGAAGGAAGGAAGGAAGGAAGGAAGGAAGGAAGGAAGGAAGAGAAAGAAAACAGGCCACTCTGATGCAGTGTGGCAGCTCTCTGGAAAGTGGAGGAACTCAGGTGAGCTGACTCTGCAGGCCGGGCTCTGCTGCAGTGAGTGGCCCACATCATGAAGGCGCAGCTCCCAGGCCCAGAAAGCATGACTGTCGTTTCAGGATGGCTTCCATTGTTGCTTTTCTTTGCACTGTGTGGCCACCTTGCAGTTCATTGAATCTCTCTCCCCTCCCCCGCAAAAAGATAGCATGATTAATCTTACAAAAGTAGCAAATGAAATAAACACTGAAAATTCGTGTCTCGCTAAAGCAGCCTATTGTACTTGGTGGCATGCTCACATGCTTCCTGCCTGTGACGGTTTCCATAATAAACATCATGGATTGACAGCAGCTAATGTAGACCCGCTCACTCTGAAGAGGAACTATAATAGGAGTGATTTAGGATTGATTCAACCATGTGCTGTAAATTTTACAATATTTTCTCGTTCTTTGTATACAGAAGATCTTTGAAATGGGGGCCTTAATTATTATTACTGGTTGAATAATTATTTCTGCTGATTTATTTCCTTGCTACACTACTGCTTAGATTTGATATCTTGTATAGTCAAAAAATTATTTACATAACAATTAAAGCTTCTAAAAAATAGAATGGTATTTTCCAGGGACTGGAGGTGTGAGAAATGGAGTTATTTTTTTTTACTGGGTGCACAGTTTGTTTTGCAATTCAAGAAGAGTCCTGAAGATGGTTGGTAGTAATGGTCACACAACATTGTGGATGCACTTCATGCCACTTGCATTGGTCTGCCGGAGCTCCTGTAACAAGGTGTCAGAGACTAGACAACTTGTAAAACAGACGTTTGCTTTCTCTGTTCTGGAATCTGGATTTTCAAGACTGAGATGTTAGGGTTGGTGTGTCTGGTGAAGGCTTTTTTTTTCTTGCTTACATTTAAAACTGAGCAAGGCCTGAGGATGTTGCTCAGTGATACTTGCTTAGCACCCATGAGGCCCTGGGTTCCATCACCACCACAAAAAATAAATAAGATACATGAAATATTTGGGTAGACACTTCTCCAAAGAAGACACACAAATGGCAAAAAAAAAAAAAGTTCAGTGCTTTAGTCACTGGGAAAATGTAAATCAAAATGTGAGTGAACACTTCTTACCCATGATGATGGTTATTATCAAAAATAACAAGCTAGGTGTGGTGGCACACACCTTTAATCCCAGTACTAGGGAGGCAGAAGTGAGTTGGAGACCAGCCTGGGACTGCAAATTGAATTCCAGGTCAGCCTGGCTAGAGTGAGACACTACCTAAAAAAATAAATAAATAGCATCAATAAAGAACTATTTGGGGAAAATGTAGAGAAATTAAAAGCCTTACATATTGCTGATAGGAATATAAAATGATATAGCAGCTTTGTAAAACATCTTGGCACTTTTAAAAACATAAAGATACCATTTGACCCAGCAATTCCATTTCTAAGACCTATGCCCACACAAAAACTTGTACTCAAATGGTCATAGTGCCAACTGTCACAATGACCAACAAGTTGGAAAATCTTTAATGACAAATGGGCAAAGTGTGGTATGCCCATGTTGTAATTTGAATCTTGTGCGGAATGTCTGGTACCCAGCTTGTGCCCTGTTTTGAAGGCTTTGCCTTCAGGAGGCAGCATCTAGATGGTGGAGGTAGGTCACTAAGGATGGGCCTTTAGAGGTAATTCTTACCTCTGGGCCTGGCCTGCAGTCTCTGCTTTCTGCTCAGCATCATGTGAAGAGTCTCTGCTTCATGCACTTGCTTACCTGCCATGATGGATTGAGATCCTATGAAACTGTGAACCAGAATCAAACTTTCTTCCATTGAGTTGCTTCTGTCATATACTGTAGTGACAGTGATGCAAAAAGTAATTAACACACAATATAATGACACTATTCATTCATAAAAATAAATAAAATAGTGACTAAATGGTACTGCTAAATGGGACACGGAGGGCATAGGGATAGGGTTAAAGTAAGTGAGAGATCAGCTTGAAGTCCCAATAAGCAGTGGGCGCTTCGCAGGCACTCCTTCCTTTGATCCTAGGCCTCTGAGCCCCTTGGCAACACCAACGTTCTCACTCCCACTGTGCCTAGGACAATAGGGTCTAAGGTGACAGTTCCTTCGCCCGCCATCTGATAGGAGCCTAAGCTCATGTCCACATGCAAAGCAGGCATTCACAGGTCACTGCCAATCTCCTTTGCCCATTTCTGCCCCTGACTCCTCATTTCCCCTTATATAACCAATGGCATACCTACAATAAACGGGAGATCTTTTCATCACTTTTCCCGCAGGGTAACTTTTGCCCATTACTCCCTCCGAATCACCAGGAGTCCTCAAGGGAACCGTGCTCCCAGGGCTGTAATACAGAGGCCCCAGGGTCTGCTAAGGAGCGGGGCTCCTAGAGCTGTAACATTCCCAGGGATTCAGAATGCCTCAGCCGCCTGGGACAAAGAGGGGGGGCGGGGCGGGGGTCAGACCTCACTGCCAGTAACTCTGGTCCCTCTGGGCGCACTTACTCCTGGTGACCACCCGGAGACCAGAAGAAGAAGCCCAATGGGCCAGGCGAGCAGAATCGTTCTAGGCCAGGAGCCCTGCACCAACGTCAGGACCTTTCTAGAAACCACACTGTAGCATGGACAAACCTGGAAAACAAGCCATGTGAAAGAAGCCAGACACCAAAGGCCACATGTTGTGTGGCTCCACTTATTTTCAAAAGGGACACATTCACTGAAATACAAAATAGATGAGTGTTTTCCAGGGAAAAGAAGGAGTGACTAGTATGAGGTATGGATTTCTTTGGGAGATGGTGAGTATATTTGAAATTAAGCAATAATGATGGTTGCATACTTTTGTGAGTACATTAAAAACTAATGGATTGATTGTATACTTTGAAAAATAAATTATACTGCATGAAAATTCATCTCAATTAAAAAACTTTAATCTCAGCATTTCTTTAACAACTTATATATAAACCCTCTCCTTATTTATTTATTTTTTAGTCCAGAGGATCCATTTGCTTTCAATGGAAACCATAAAAAAATGGAGAAAGTGGGGCTGGAGTGATGGCTCAGCAGTTAAGGCACTTGCCTGCAAAGCCTAATGACGGGGTTTGATTCCCCAGTACCCATTTAAAGCCAGATGCACAAAAAGCGGCACATGTATCTGGAGTTTGTTTGCATTGGCTGGAGGCCCTGGTGTGCCCATTCTCTATCTGCCTCTTTCTGTGTCTCTCTACTTGCAGATAAATAAGTAAAATATATTTTTAAATGGAGAAAGGTTGTGTAATGGGAATTTTGGGGTTCCTTGCCAATTCACCTACAAATTTAGGGTACCCCAGATTCTTGTTTTATGAACTTGAAGAATTAAACCCATAGACCAGAAGGTAAGGTTCAGAGAAACTTTATTAGATTAAGTGAAGGAAAGAAAAGAGAGCTCCTGCCATGAGGGAGGTGAGAGGGGAAAGCCCATGTTTGAGAATGAGGGTCCCCCTCGTCTCAGCCTGAGATGGGGGTCTTACCAAAACCTAGAAGTTCAGGGATCTGAGCTGGCCAGTCAAGAAAAATAAGAGAACAATTTGCTTTCTCCTGGCATATTTATAAAACTCCTGGTGGTAGTTTCTGTCTTCCACCTCAAGTGAGCCAGAGAGACAGCTGATTGGTCCGGGCTAGGCTGGCTCTGGAAGTCTGGGGTCTTAAGTTTGACCAATCACCATGTCAGGATTAGATTTGAATTCTAGTAAAGGAGACCTCCCACTCCAGGGATGGGCTCAGGTTGGGGTTAGGGCTCAGATTCTTTCTAGAAACAGGTTAGGCCAGGGATAAGTGGAGACTGTAAGACCAAGGACATTTCTGCTTTTTACTTTGGGTGTGTGGGGTCACCCTAAACTGCCTCAGTTTACACATTGGGAAAGGAGAAGGACATTTGACATCTGAGCCTCCATTTTCTCATCTGCAGCATAGGGATAATAATGCCCGGTGCTCTGTAGGCTGCTGAGTTAATATAGAAAGGCACTTCAAACATTGTCTGCCAGTAAGAGTTGAATAAAATAGTCATTGCTCTTCTATGAGCACATATTACGGGATAGATCCCCAAATGTAGGTTATATGGCTTGATCCTCACATCCACCCTTAAGGAAGACATTGTTATCTCCATTTCTCAGGTTCAGAGAGTGAGGTTGGGAGAGGCGTGGTTAGTAAGTACCTCACACCATGCTGCTAAAAATGGATGAGAAGGAAAAGGAAACGTAACCAAGATTCCACTCTAGAATAAATCTTCCCAGCCTAGGCAGTTCCTGCCTTACTTTATTATTATTTTTTTAGCAGCTTTATTGAGGTCTAATGAAATCCAATGACTTTTAACGAATGTATACAATGGTTTAGATACCGCTGCAATCATGGTTTCCAGCTTTCAAAAAAGTTCCAGCCAGTCCTGCATTTTCTGGTCCCTGGCACCCACTGCTTTTTTTGTCATAGGTGTTGACTGTGTGAAGGGCTGAGCCCACGCACAGTGAGGAAGGGCTGAGGGGAAGCTGATGTTTGGTTGGGCAAGGCTCCTACCTGATCCATGCCAGGGGTCAGAGCATCTAGTCACAGCCATTGAGCCATGCCAGCTGCACCCTTATCAGCTGAGCCAGCTGACCTCCTGGCCCTCTAAGAGCTGGTTTCTTGACTCTTGTCCAGCACCAGAAGAAGCAAGATGAAGTAGTGCAGGCATGAGGGGCGGTGGAGGACGCCTGCAGCTCCGACTCTGCCTGGCTCACCCATGTCGGTGAATTGTCTTCCTTACAGCCCCTTCAAGCTCTCCCTCTCCCTCCCTCCCTCTCTCTCTTCCTCTCTCTCTCTCTCCTGCTCTGACTTTGATTTCCTGCATCCATGGTATCATCTACCCTGCTACATTTTTTCCTTCATTGCCTCTCTGTCCACTAACTGCAGTCAGTTCTATGAGGACTAAATTCCCAGACAGAGAATGGCATCTGTCACACAGCTGACACTAATGACTTCTGTGTAACCAAGGTGTTAGAGTCAGTGATCTACCTCTCTAAGGCTTTTCCTTGGCTCTGCACTCTGATGTATTGTTCCCTCTCAATGGACATTTGGAGAGGAAAGGCCTTAGAGGCAGGCTGTAGTAGTAGTTACCCTTAGTCTTAAGTGACAGGTTACTTCAATAGTGAGGGTCTCTTTGTCCAGAGAAGAAGAGGGGCTGTTCGCACAAGCTGTCTGCATCAGGCCCACCCAAGGCTGTTAGAGTGAAGTGTCCCCTGGGAGCTGCTGGCCAGGTACTAGTTCTGCCTAGCTGCAGGGCTGAGCAGGCCTGGTGTACCGGAAGAGGATGTGGGAAGCAAGACTGACAATGGGAGAGAAAATAAGCATGTGCAAATGTATGCAGATGTATGCAAATCTCTGCAGCTCTGCTGCCTGCCTAGCAGGCTCCTTGGGTAGGAGGCTGGGCCCTACCCTTGGTGCGACATCCCTTTCTGGCCTGTGATCCCTTCTCTCTGCCTCTCCCTTCCTGGGGGCTGGTTCTTCACAGTAGCATCTTCCTCTGGGCCCTACTAGGGGTCCGGGAAGGCTAGAAAGCTGAGTCCCCAGACAGGGAAGGGAAGAAACATAGTTTCAAGCAGAGAATCACAGCATGGGACAGTGACCAGAGAGCCTACCTAGATCTTGGTTGCAGCCCATACAGAAGAGCCCCAGGTGTAGAAATTGCAAATCTGCCACCTTTCAGATGGGGTACCATTGCTTAGCATCTAGAACAATCTAAGTGAGAGTTTGGTAGGGTCTTGGGTGATAAGCACGATGTGTAGACCAAGTAACGGGAAGATGGTGTGTGTGGATGGGCCTCCTTCCTCTCCCTTCTCAAAGGCCCACTGTCCTCTTCCCTAAGCCTGGCTCCTGAGGAACAGGAAGCTGCCCCACCCAATGGGTCGTTCGGGCTTGGGCCTGGTGCTCTGACCTGCCTGCCCCTCCTGTCACAGTTTCTGTTACTATACTCAACCTCTCATTTCTGCAGAACAGTAACAGCAGATATGAGCCTCAGCCTGAGTTCAAGGGGAAAACCTACAGTCTCAAGGTCTGCAGGCAAAGGGTGAGGGGGGCCAGAGGGCTGCAGGGCAAGCAGCACTCTGTCACCTGGAGGCTTGGGCTGCAGTCCGCAGTGTTTCTGGCTCACCTCTTCTTTTGCGGGTGAAACAGACTCAGAGTGTGCAAGGGAATTCCCTGGAGACACAGCCAGCACGGTGGTGCTCCTGAGTTCCAGCTGGTGCTCACTTATTCCACGTGGTCACAGCAAGAGGGATGGTCAGTGAATCCACTCATGAATTGGAGAATGGGTGACCCGGCCCAGAAGGCTTCCTGAAAGAGGTGGTCTTGGGACTGGTTTGAAGTCAGAGATACAGTGGCTTATCCAGCAGGGAAGGTGAGGACAGCTGAGGTCTTGTGGCCTGGGCAGCAAAAGGGAGGCACCTTGCTAATGGGGCCAACTGGGGTGAAGACCAGCACTTTCCCCACTCAGATAAGAACCAGAGTTATCTAAATGTCAGGGATGATTGAGATATTTTAGATGGCCCCTGTTACTCTTCCTAGTTACAGCCTCTCATTTGCTCTTCCTGGTTAGTAGGGGACTCTGACATTGCCTGGCCTACACAGGACCCTCATCATCAGAGACATACTTAAGTCCTGCGTTAACTGGCCCTGGACCTTGAGCAGCGATGTAAGTTTATAGCTGGGGCCAAATAGGGGTATTTAGTCACAGCCCCCTATCGCCTGCCTAGCTTTATGAGGCCTTAGGTAATGGATGCCATTCCCAGCCCCAACCTGACTCCAGCTGCAGGCCCCTTCCTTCATCCATCAGCTCCTCAGTCTGTCAGAGCATAGGGTGGGGGCTGAGGGGTGCTTTGCCTCTCAGACCTCAATCCACTTCAGGCCAGAGACAACTTCCTTTCCCCTGGGGGAGACTAATGCAGACCCATAAATTAAGACATCTGCTCTCCCTCCAAGCACAGGGAACCTGGGGCTCTGTAACATCTCCCCTTGTTTTCTTTGGCCCTATTTAACTTTCCTCCAATTAGCTAGGCCCTGGGGCAGTGCCTAGCCGACAGATGAGTCAGAGAAACCAAATCCAGAACCCAAGAGTTTATCCAAATGTCGGCGGTCTTTCCTCTTGCTCAGAGTTCTCTGAGCCTCTGTGCCCTGGGCTTGCACCAGATTTGTGGTCATTTGTGTGTTTCTTTTCCTGTATCTCTAATGATAGCACTGACAGGGGGCAATTTAGCATGTGTCTGAGTCCTCCCTCAACAGACTGGGCCTCAGTGCAGGCTCCACCTCAACTCGAAGTCACACCCCCCTTCCTGGGCCATCCCTGCCATCTCTGCTCCAGCTGCAGCTACAGGGAGGATGGATGGCTCCAGGGTCACAGGAGGCTCGTCAGGATGATGATGGATTAAGAGCAGGTGTTGAGACTCTGACTTCAGGTCCTGGGCATCAGGGTAGTAGGACCACATTGGTGTAATGGAAAGGGCAGGGAAAAGGTCTCCTACACTGCGCTGCCCTGGGAACAGCACCTGCCAGGAGCTCAGAGCCAAGGAGAGTGACTGGTACTTCCCTGTCCCATGTCAGGCTCAAAGGGCCATTATGAGTCCAGGTGGTGCTTAGCCCCAAACTATAGGAATGCCTCATGCATGCAAGGGCTCATTTCTACCTGCCTTATTCACTTCAGAGCCTTGGTCAAGACAGGCTTGGGGCTTTCAGGATGACCATTGAGAAGGGAGAGGAAGAGGTAACTGCTAGGATAAATGGCTTGTAGGAAGCTTCCAAGCTGCATGGGGTCTATAGGAGGCTACGTTAGAACAGCTAAAGAGGTCTGTGTTAAGAGTAAGTTTTAGAGCACCCCAGGACCAGTGACCAAGGTCAGAGACGGGATAGTTCAGACTATAGCAAGGTCAACTGTGGAGCCGCCATGATGCAGACCTTTGAACCCTTTGTTGGGAAGACTGAGCTGAGGCCTGGCTTGGGGAGAGGAGAAAAGGCAGGCAGGATGACAGATGGTAACCTCTGAGCATAGCCCAAAAATGATTCTCTCTGAAACGAGGGTAATGAGTAAAACTAGGTGAGTGAGGGGAGCCTCCCCCTCCCCCAGCCAATCTTGCCTGAGCAGAGGGCTGTATGGCTGCAAGGGGAGAGAAGGATGCATAGAACTCCACCCTGGAACTGGTGGTGTGGGAGCTGTCCAGCACAGGAAGCTGCTGAAAACCCAGGCTGAACATTAGGGGTAGGGAGGAGTGTCTACCCAGAGTGCCCTCTGCAGCTCACAGCCTCCTTGGTGCTTCAGGGATTGGGAGGCCATTCTAGAGGGTCGAGCTGAGAATGGGAACACTGAGCAGAAAATATCTGAATATCCTCTATGGGGAAGAGCATGGATCTAGGGACAAGAAGCAAAAGTGCCCAAAGCTAAGCATTTATCAAGGACAAGTCACATGACATTTGTGCCAAACCAGCCAGGAGGATCCCAAGCAGGGGGAGCAGAGGCATGACAGCCTAGAGGATTGTCTGTGCCTCTGGTGGTAGCTGAATAAGCAGTCAAGTGGCCCCCTGGGCTACTGTAGGACCCATCATGTGTCTTAAGAACTACTATGTCCAAGAACACCTCCAACGCTTCCAGCCTGGGCTGGTCCTGAGGTATTCTCATCAGTGGGATGTCTAGTTTCAGTTAGTGTCAGGCCCAGCATGGTTGTCTGCCTCTGCAGCAAAGCTGGCCTAAGCTTGATTTTATCAGGTGCTTCCGTGGGCTCTGTGCTGACCTAGGGCATACAAGATTCATAGAAGGCACCTTATCCTGGTTCATGCATAACACAGAATCAAACACTTGCCTTTCCCAAACTGATGAGCCCCTCCCATTCAGCGGAAGCTTTTCCCTAAAATCCCCTTTCCGATCCCAGGTACCAGAACATCATCTCCACTCACAGGCCTTTCCTCTCCAGATTATATTAGACTTTTGATTAATTTGGGGACAAGTTGGGGGCTGGGAAGGAACAGGCTGGAGTGGCTGTACACTATGAGGAGGCTGGATTAGGGGATGGCCCTGCAGTACACTGTCTTCAGCTAAATGGAGGAAGATAAAAATCCCATCTCACGGCTTTTGGGCTAAACTGAAAGGAGCGTTCTTGTGCGTTCTCAGATAGTAATTATGGACAGTCTGCAAGCAGATGCTCTTCTACTCCTCTACCTCTCTGAGTCTCTCCCAAGCCAGCTCTATCCTCCTCTAGGATGCTAATTAATTAACTGTGATTAGCCCTTTTCATGACTATCTTCCCAGCAGCTCTGTGCATAACTTGTACCAGAGATGTCATGGGTAGATGGGAATGTTGGCTCTGCAGCCAGCAGCTTGGGCTTCTTAAACATTAACTGTCCTGTTTCTTAGTGTGATTAAGGCTAGTGCCATGACTTTGCTTTGCCTCTTCGTTCTTAGCTGTAAAATGGGAACAATAGCATTATCTACCTCATAGGGTATTATGACAGTGCAATGAGCTGATACATGTGAGAGACTGGGAGCAATGCTTGTCACATGGTGAGCTTTTATTACATCTCTCTGAAGCTTCTGTTCCTCTTTGGACCCCTCTGTCCCAGGAGGCTAGAAAACTGTCATGAGCATCTTCATGTATCTTTCATCAGTTCCAGAACTTCCTGATGACAGGGACTGCCTTTCCTCCTCTGAGGCAACCCAGCCTTGATGCTGAAGTTAACCTGAATTAGCCCAGGGCTTTGGATGCACTGAAGATGGGTCATGACCAAGTAAATCCATTACTGGCTGGGCCATGTGCAAGACAGCAAGGTGACTCCTGGGTTATCCCTGGAAGAATCCCTCAGTTTTGTTTTGTGTGTCAGACAAGGACTGACACTGTCATTCTTTGGCTCTGTCTTTGGTCCAGATTTAGTTCTTGGTTTTGAAATTCCCTTTTCCACTCTTAAATGACTTCATGTGGTGTCATCTATTCAACCCTGTTGACTGAACATCTTCTATGTATAGAGGACCTTCTATGTATAGAGGACCTGTTGACTGAACATCTTCTATGTATAGAGAGAGAGGGGTGACAAGTATGCAGTCCCTGCCCCCATGAAGCTACCAGTCTGGTGGCAAGCTATGGAACCAGTGAGATGGGCTTTAGCAGGGAAGACATAATGGGAGCACTGGTCTGCTTAGGGAAAAGGTCTCTGAGGAGATGACCTCATGATGAGAGGCTAAGGACTAGGAGGAGAGTTTGTGTGGGAGGGCTAGAGGGAGTGTTCTGGACTTTTTGCAGCACTCTCTGGCTTCCCAGCCTCCACATTCCCAAAGGACATGGTATTGGGGAGGTTTCAACATCCATGTGTTTGCCACACATCTCACACTTGCTTCCCCACTTTCCACATTGCCATTTTCCTGGGGGCTCTGTGTTGCTTGGAGTTGGGGCTTCCTGAACAGGCTTACTATGTAAACCACAGGTGATCACCTAACCTGCTAACATGCCCCTAGGGCCATCTGGTTAATGCCTGAAGACAGGATCTGTAAGGACACCTGCCCACAAGCTGCAGTCTACAGAGTTCCTGCTCTACTGGGCTGAGTGCCAGGCCAGCACATGGGCCAGATTTCCTCCCTCCTACTCCTCAGGAAGCTCCTCCCCTGCACTCCACCCTGCTTCCTGTTTAGCAGGAGAGGTTTCCAGGTCTCCTTCCTTGACAGCCATGCCTCCTGTTTGCTCTCAGACTGGTGGTGGAGCAACTCGGTGAGATGAGGTGAGCCGTTCCCCATGAGCTGTGCCTTCTCTTACCTACCTTAATTAAGGGGCTCCAGAGAGTAGAGTGAGGGGAAGGCACAGTACCATGTACCAAGCATCTAACATTATGTGTTCCTCAAGAAGCTAGCTTTTGAGTGTAGTTCAGAATACATCATGAGTGAGAAGCAGTGCTTTGTGCATGGCTCAGGGCCTCTCAGCTCCTCACAGATCAGGAAAGCCTTTCTGGATGAGACAGCTCAGTAGAACCTGAAGGATGAATAAGAGCCCATTAAAGACAGGCCTGAAACCTTGTAGAGTGTGGATAAATGATAAGTGATAACATGGTCAGTAATCATTGGAGATAGGTATGAAGCCGGGGTTGGGGGAGTTGGGAGAGGAGACCAGGAGATGGGAAGGAATAAAGGGTCTTTGGGCTCACAAGAAGTTTGGTTGTACTTTGTGGGAGGATCACAGTCAGAACCACTATTTGACCAGGTCCTTCTAGCTTCAGTATAGAACAGTGAGGGGACTGGCCAGTGTGGGGTCGGGAGAGCAAGATGATGGTAAGAAATAAGACGGGCCTGAGGAGGACAGCAAGACCCAAAAGGTCAAGAAAAACTGACAGGACCACAAGACTGATCTGCTCTCATAATCTCTGAAATTCAAGTTCATCATCTATCAAATACCTTCCCCTGCCTCCTAGAAGATGCAGGGATCATGGAAATGAAACAGTGGATGAGGGCAGACATGGATGAGGGCAGACACTGAGCTGTCATTTTATGATGTGCAAAGATCATGGAACTAGAGCCTGGTAGTACCCCAGCCACCAGGAATTGGGTTCTTCAGTTCAGAGACGGGGTAGGTAATAGGAGGCTGTGGTCCTTTCCATGGCTGGTCAAGCCATACAAAGACCACCTTTTCTCTGCCTTGGACACATGGTTATCATCAGGGAGATGTTAGAATCAAGAAGAATCTGACCTTCATTCAGAAACCATTTCTGGCCCTGCATGGTCACATGTGCTTGTAGTCTGAGGGGATCCCAAGTTCAAGACCAAGCCCGGACTACATAGTGATAACCTGTCTCAAGAAAGAGAAACAAACAACAAAATAGAAGAAACCATTTCTGGAGCTTTCTTGGGACCAGGATTTGTGTTGGCCACACTACCACCCAAGGAAGGGTCAGGTCAGAGATCTGCCTATTGGGAGTCACCCGCCCTGCTAGCTTTCCCTCCTGGGCTCAGCCGGCCAGGATGAGACTCTCAGGAAACAGAATCCACATCAAAGAGCCCTTTGGGAAGAAAACGTCATACACTCCTTGGGTCACATAACCCAGGATCTCACAGCTTCTGCCCTTGTCTTTTTCTTGTGTCTAGCTCCAATCTTTATAGTTGGAAGGGGTCTTCAAGGCCTTGTTTTAGTGGAAATGAAGAACAAAGGCTTTATATCTTCAGAGCCCATTAGCCAGTCTCCTCTTGATCCTCAGCCTGAGATATGCCACCCTAGTCCATTAACCTTTCCTTGGCTGGTCCTCCCTCCACCCCCTGTTCCGGATGCAATTCAGTTCCCATGCCCCTCGTAAACGACACAGCACAGAATGAGTGTGTTAAGAGTTTCATGAGGTCCTGACCCCTGGTTGGTATAGAAGGATGGAGTCTCTGTCAGCTGTGTCCATGATGGTCAGCAGCCCACTCCAGGACACAAGGCCCACCATGGCGCTCAAGTGCTGGCAGCTTCTCTCCATGAATCTCTCTAGGAAACCAGTCTGTGCCAGGAGCCATCTTATTAGAAGGGAGTCACAGGCAGGCTCTTAGAGGCCACTTGGATTCCTTTTAGCACCACTCACATCACTGCTATAAAAGAAGCCACACTAGGAACAAGGAGGAGGGGAAAGTGTTTGTGTCATAAGCAAGGAAAGATATTAGTGGTTTTGAAGCACCACAGACATCACCAGGGATAGTCTGAGGAGGGAAAAAACAACACTTTATTTGGACACAGTTCTGCTGAGATGAGATCGTGTCAGCGTCTCTTTCCCTGCTGTTTATTATGAAGTGCTTGCTGGGAGCTCAAAATAGAATTTTAAAGTGACAGTTCAACTTCTGTGCTTGGAACCAGCTCAGGAGTAGCTCAGGACAGGTGAGCTGCCTTAAGGGAAAGGGTCCTAAGGGGTCAACTCCTGTGTGTTCACCTAATTCTTACAGCTCTGGGGACAGCTCTCACATTATTCTCTAAAAGCTTTTGTATCATGGAATGACCTCTGTACAGGAAAGACTCCAGGCTGCAGCAGAAGAAAGCTCTCAGATAGTCTCTAGGTAGATGCAGCTGAGCCCCCTCACTGGATTCACCATTTAAAAATATTTTATTTATTTATTTGTGAGGAGAAAGAGAGAGGGAGACTATATGGGTGTGACACGGTCTCTTGCCACTACAAATGAATTCCAGATGCATGCATCACTTTGTGCATCTGGTTTTATGTGGGTACTGGGCAATCAAATTTGGGCAGTCAGGCTTTGTAAGTATGTGCCTTTAACCTCTGAGTCATCTTTTCAGCCCCACCATTTATTTTTGAGGCAGGGTCTCACTCTAGCCCAGGCTAACCTGGATACTCTGTTGCCCAACTGGCCTTGAGCTCATGTGGATCCTTCTACCTCAGCCTCTTGAGGGCTGGGATTAAAGGTGTGAGCCACCAACTGAGCTCACCTTCTCTGCAATGTCTTCTTCGTCCTGACCCCAACCTCACCCAGACCTATCCTGTTCCAAACCAAGGCTGGACAATACAAGTGCCTTCTCCCTGTTCCCTGAAGCACAGTGAGACAGGCCCACAGTGTTTGCAAAAGCAAGTTTGAATTTATTGTAAACACTTTACTGACTGAGCTATTGTCCCAGTTCACAAGTTCAAATTTTAGAAGGTGGTGTGAAGCTAGATGCTATGGAATAGCTTGGATTGGATCCTGGAACAGGAAAAGGATATTAGAGGAAAATTACTGCATTCCAAAGAAAGCCTATGGTTTTGTTAATAGTAATATGCCTGCCAACGTGATTGCTTTTGGGGGTGTGTGTACATGTTTATGGGTGCATGTGGACACACAGGCACTGTGATAGTAATCTCAGACGCTGGTGTTTGCCTTCCAGCCTTTCACCCTATTTGAGGCACAGTCTTTCTTTGTTAACTGCTGTGTTCTCCAGACTAGCCGGCCCTCTAGTTTCCAGAGGATTCTCCTGTCTTGACCTCTCTTCTTGTCACAGTAGGCATGCTGGAATTGCAGGTGTCTGCTACAGCATCGGGTTTTATGTGGTTTCTGGTGATATTGACTTGGGTATTCACACTTGCACAACAATGTTTTGCCCATGAGCCATCTCCAAAGCCCTGTGAATTTCTTAGTTTTGACAAATGCACCATGGCTCTCTGAAAATTTAACATTAAGGATAGAAGAGAGTACTATCTTTATAATGTTTCCTTAAGAAAACAAGATAACAATAAATGCTGGTAAGGACGTGGAGTAAAGGGAACCCTTATACACTGCTGGTGAGATGTAAATTTGTCCAGCCACTGGGGGAAACAATATGGAGAGTCCTCAAAAAACCCTGAAAATAGAATCACCATATGATCCAGCTATACCACTCCTGGGTATTTACCCTAAGGACTCCAAGTCAGCACCATTCACAATATATAAGGTATGGAACCATCTTAGATATCCATCAACACAGAAATGGATAAAGAAAATGGCATGGATGTCTAATAGAATTTTATTCACCCATAAAGAAGAATGAAATTATGTTTACAGGAAAATGAATGTAACTGTAGATTATCATATTTAAACTAAGTCAGACTCAGAAAGACAAATGTCACTTTTTTTCATTTGTGAATCCTAGATACATAAAATAATGTATGCATATATGATGTAAAAGTAGAAGCAAAACCACCTAGGGGACAAAGGGGGTCTAATGGCAGGTGAAGGGAGAGAGAGTTGGTGGGGAGCATGGTAGAAGTACATCATATACTTGTATATGAAATGCAGTATAATGTACAATGGATATATTCCAATAAAAATAATAAGGGCTGGAGAGGTGGTTCAATGATGAAGTATACTTCCTGAGAATGCAGGAGGGCCTGAGGGGGCCTGGATCCACTGGAATTGGAATTTCAAGATTCCATGTGAACAGTTCAGTGTGGCCACATGGGCAGTAGTAACTCCAGTCACACCAAGGGGAGCAGAGAGCAGGGAGTCACCCAGGCTCATTCATGAAAACAGTGAGCTCCAGTATCAGTAAGAGGCTCTGGCTCAAAATGAGTAGAGGTAGAACAATGGAATGGGACACCCCACATTCTGCTCCCTGCCACAGGCAAGTTCATGGGGCTCTACAAGGGGACATACATGTGTATACATACACTCAAACACACACACCCCAAAATTAATAAAATTAAGATAAAAACTTTTTAAAAAACTGGTAGGAAGGTAAGAAAATTCACAAAAGCAAGTCACGCAGTCAAGAATAGCAAGACTTACAGTGCTTAGATGTCTAATCCCCTGATCCAGAAAAGAAAAGGGTTCTCATGAGTCCAAACCACTGAAGATCAAGTTCACCTCAAGGCAACCACCTGATTTAGCACTTGCCCAGTTTCCTATCTGAGGCTTGGCTCCTGGGAGCCAGTCTTGGAAGGTTTGCCCCTCCCAGGGCCTCTGCCAAGGCTAGTTAGTAAACCTTCTTTTCTGTTTCCTTTTTCTAAGCTTAAAGCTTCTGGTCAGAGATAGATTGACTGAAGTCGCAATGGTCGCCCATTCCCACCAGCTCCAGGGAGTTACTCAGCTGGAGGCATTTTCAAACTTACTTTTGCTGGGGAATGTAGAGTTTAAATCAGAGCTCATGTGGACAGCTGTAGTGGCCTGAATGTGTCCATCAACATTTATATGTTGAAACTCCTCTCAAACTCCCATTGATAGTATTGAGAGGTGGAGCCTTGGGGAGTTATTAGGTCATTGGCTTAGTACCCTAAACACATTTAAAGAAAAAAAAAAAGCCAAAGCGACCCTTGACCTTTTACCCTGTGGAATACAACAAGGTGTTGCCTGAACCAGGAAGTGGTCCCTCACCAGACGCTGAGTCTTGCCTGGATCTTGGGCTTCCAGCCTTCCAAACTGTAAGAAATATATATTTATTGTTTATAAGTCACCCTGTGGAATTTTGTTACAGCAGCCAGAATGGATTAAAAGAAGGGACAATATTTAAAATAAAAAAAAAACTTAAAGCTTCTTAAAGCAAGATAGTCCTCTGGCTTCCATGTCAACTGCAGAGGGGTCCCATGAGCCTTTAAGCAACTTTCAAGCCCTGCCCAGCACAGGTTACACACAGGCCCATCTCTGGAGATCCTAAAGATCTCGGGACGCTTCCCTCACCTTTCCCTCCACTAACTCACATGAAGGATGTTTGTTCAACAACCCGCCTTCTACATGTCCAAGAAGTACCGCTGACCCAAGCCAGACGTGCCGAAGGGCGGCTGATCTCGCCACACACTCATGGTCAAGGCTACCTCCTCCAATCGTGCAAGCCTCTTACCCGTAGTTTCAAGTCTTTTCCTTCAAGTTTCCTCCTAGGACAGGAGAAATGAAAGCACCACACACACGCACACGCACACATACCAGACGCCATCTAACCTAGAGTAATCTTGTGTGCTTACAACTGTGAAAAAAATCTTTCTCTAAATATGAAATCAGCTCCAGTTCTTCATTCATTTTTTTTTTCGAGGTAGGGTCCCGCTCTAGTCCAGGCTGACCTGGAATTTACTCTGTAGTCTTAGGGTGGCCTTGAACTCACAGCGATCCTCCTACCTCTGCCTCCTGAGTGCTGGATTAAAGGCGTGCACCACCACGCCCCGAAAGTCCTTTATTCTTGCTGAGGGGCCAGGCTTTATGAGCCCCTGCAGGCTTGTCCTAGGCTGAAGATGAGCCAGCAGCCTACCAGTTCTTGTTCTCATTGTCCTGGCTTCCCTGGCTCCATGAACCCCATTCTCATTCTTTCCCATCCTGGCAAGCCGGTCTCAGACCAAGCAGAAATGGCAAAGCATCTCTCTGGTGCCTGCTGGCATTATTGGGAAAGTCGGCTTCAAAACCACTGAGGTGTTTGGCACACTGGGGGCGAGAGCGCGGGAAGCAGTGGAGACAGTGAGACAGCTGAAGTCAACAGCATCTGTCTGTGTGAGTCACTGCTCGTCTGCCTGCCACCACAGTCCTGGTGTGAACCAGGAGCTGGTGAGACACTTACCTTCTCAGCCCTTGAAGTAACTCACCGGCGATCAGAACCAGAGGCCCGAGCTGATAATTACTGCTAGGCAGGCTCTGGCTACATGGCAGAAATGACTTCCCGCACTTTATGTCCCCCACCCACCCAAAAAAAGATGCATCCGTTTCCTGAGATGCACCCAGTAGTTGGCCACAGTTCTTCCAGCCCAAGGTAACTCAGGCCAATTCCACCCCCACTGAACAGCTTCTCGTGTCTTGGGCCACACCACCCTCAACACACCTGATCTCATCTGAATAGTTTCTCCTTCGACTTGGTGGCCCTCCATCCATGACACAGACTCATGTAGTTGGATCATGGCATTGCTATCTTACTGTGAAGGACATAGAGGTGTTTGTGTGCACTCCCCTTTAACCACTGTCAAGATACCCATCTGCCTTTCACTGCTCATGACGGAAGTCACTGCTTTGACAAAATCTATAGTTTGCTTGAAAAGTATAGTGTGATTTGTCACCCATAGTCACAGAGTTCAGGAAGGTCAAAAACTCCCAGCCTGGAACTCTAAGCCTCCACCCTGGAGAGCAGGCAAGGCAGGGGTGCAGGTGGGAGTGCTCTGCATCCATCCACCTGGTGCCAGATGTGGGGAAAGGTTCACACCCATGTGCTCCTCATCCCACAAGGGAGAGGCTGTCATTCCACTGTGCTTCATAGGCAGTGGGTGGAATCCAGGTTTTAGGGCATCTGGAAGAGAGCTCTTTCTAGGCCATCCCACTGTGGTGGTTAAGATAACAACCAATCCAGGGTGGTTGCAAAGAGCCAACAAGAACCATGTGATGTGCCACTTCCTGAGCTCCCACTCCTCTCATTCATTTTGGAACAAACCTTTCTCTGAGACAGATTACTACTCACTTTTCATTTTTTAAAACTCATTTGCAAGGAGAGAGAGAGTGCCAAGAGCTTCTTGCCACTGTAAATGACTTCAGATGAATGCATCACTTTGTGCATCTGACTTTACATGGTACTGGGGAATTGAACCAGGGTTGTTACACATAGCAGGCAAGTACCTTAACTGCTGAGTTATCTCTCCAGCCCCTGCTTTTGTTTTTTATTTCTTTGCAAGCAGAGAGAGATAGATATTAAAAACGGGCATGCCTGGGCCTTCAGCCACTGCACACGAACTCCAGATACATGGGCCACTTTGTGCATCTGGCTTTATGTGGGTACTGGAGAATCAAACTAGGGTTGTTACTTTGTAGAAAGCATTTGAACTGCTGGGTCATTTCTCCAGTCTGGTTTCTGATTTCTAAGACAGGTCTCACTATGTCACCAAGGCTAGTTCAAGTTTGTGATTCTCTTGTCTGGTTCTCAGTGCTGGGACTCCAGGTGTGTGCTGCCTCACCCAGCTGCCATTCCTGTTTTATACCTGAGAATACTGATGCTCAAAAAGGCTCAACCACTTGATTAGTTCACACATCAAAGGAGGGGGAGACTGTAGATTTAAACTTAGTTTTGCTACTACAGTTTGTGCTCTTCACACTGTATCATAGTGTCTCCTTTTTTTTTTTTAAGACACATAGCAAGACTAGCCTAGAATTTATGTGTGGGTTGAACTTCTGATCTTCCTCCCACCATGCCCAGTTTTATATGGTACTGGGTGTTGAATCAAGGACATGCTAGGCAAGTACTTTACCAGTGAATCCATATTCTCAATTCTCTTTTTCAAGCAGAGAGGGGGGGGAGAGAGAAAGCGAGCACCGGGGCCACCACCTTGTGGGTCTGGCTTATGTGGTTACTGGGGAATTGAACCCAGGGCCTTAGGCACTGGAAGCAAGTGCCTTAACCGCTGAGCCATCTCTCCAGCCCATCTCAATTCTCATAGTGTCTTCCTGTAAAATTTTTCTATTCATATTTAGGATTTTCTTTGGTTTTGTGTTTTTTTTTTCTGTCTCCAATCATCATGCTACAATATAAACACAGCTCTGAAAATATACTAATGCATGTTTGTTTTGCTGAGTTGTTTTTATGAGGGCATCTTAGCAAATACACAATAGTGACCCAGCCCCAGGAAGGTCACATACTCTCCCTTTTTGCTTCTGTTTTTATTTTCTCTTTTTTCTGGGCATGTCTTCTGCTTTCTCCTATGCCTTTGTGTTCCCTGGGGTGGTTCTCTACTTTCCCACCTTCCCTCATCATCTTTTCTGCGCCTTTAGACCTTGGCAGCCAATCCTCTACCTCTAGCATCTTGTTGCCAAGCAACAGGCTTCCTACCTGCCCCATTGTGTTAGAATCTCCATGACAACGAGAGAGAGAGAGAGAGAGAGAGAGAGAGAGAGAGAGAGAGAGAGAGAGAGAGAGAGAGAGAGAGAGAGAGGAGAAAGTTAGGTGGTGGCAGGAGGAGGTAGTGAGACCCTGCATTTCAGGAGATTTGTGCAGTTTTGCCAGCAGTGACTTGCTCACTCTCAGGGTCCCCAGAGGGTGTCACAAGTTGCCTAAAACTAAGCCTCTTGAGATTGTTAGTCATGAAACTGAGAGTCTGTATGGAGGGAGATGAACGTAAGGCACAGGTATGGGAGCCAAGGGCACTTTTTGTGCAGAGAGATGTAATTGGCCCATGTGACCAGCTCACTGAGACAGCTCAGGAAGGCCACCCAGCAGGGCTTCTCAGCAGGTGAATGAGCCAGGAAATGGAGTGTTTTTAGGGTTGTATCTGAACAGGGCCTTGCCCAGCCACCAGCATATAGAGGTAGAGGCTGTGTGTGTGTGTGTGTGTGTGTGTGTGTGTGTGTGTGTGTGTGTAGGGGGGTATCATAGATAAGATAGCTATGTGGGCTGTTTGCCCAAGGATTTGTGCATGTGAAATCCCTGTGTGATTCAGTGTGTCCCATTCCAGGCAGGCAGTGGGTGGCCTCAGCAGTCTTTTCTTCCCTTCCACTTTGTCTTCCTGTTCCAGAAACCTAGAGGAAGCCTGCAGGGAAAAGGAAGGGAAGATGGGGATAGAAAGGAAAGGAGAGATGACAGTAAATTTTTAGGTGCCCAAGCAAGCCTGTATTGAGAGGGAACCCTTTGTGTTTCACCCATATAGACTCTGAGGGTCTCACAGATGTCCTCTAGGTGCCCAACTAGGCAAGGGAAGTTGGTGATATCTGATGAAAGGAAAGCACTACAAAGAAAGAGGAAGGCTGAGCTGGTCAGAGCACCTGGGCACAGGGTCAAGGACTAGCTAGGACCCTCTTGGAAGGCAAAGAGTAAAACACTGTAAAACCTCCTCTCCCATGGACAGAACAGGCTGCTTGGTTGCTTTTCAGGGTGGTGCTGCATAAAAGATCCCCCATCTCAGTGTACCTGGCACTCACAGGGACTCAGTGAAGCCACCCAAACACTCTATTTCACTTGGCACTTCCCTCAGTGACACTGCCATGTGAACTTTGAGAATTTCCCAAGGTCAGAGTCATCGTGCCCTACCCATACACTGGGCCCCGAGCATCCCAGACAAAGGACCATCCCTGCCCCTTTAAACTCCAGGCAGACATGATAAAGACCCCTGTCCTCATATTTAGTGCTGTGGCAGAAAGTTCTTCCTAATCTCTAAGTTTAGGGTCTCTAAGCAAAGCAATTCAAGTTCTTACTGAAGGAGAACAGAGCAGGATCTGCTAGCTGGGGTGTCTTCTCCTTCAGCTTTGTTCCCCTACTAGGCCTGGCTGCTCAAATATCATTGTTCATGCTCTTGGTATGTGCAGCCAAAGGGAGGGCCAGGCCCCCCAGCGAGCAGTAGCCCCATGAACAAGGCGGTCTCCATGCAGAAAGCACCAGGAGGAGGTAGTGAGTCAGATAGTGCACACACTGTTGCAGGACAGCAGAGTTGGCTGATCTCTTTGAGCAGCAATCTGCACTTTGTAAACGAGAATCATTTTAAGACTCTCCTCTTGGACCAGTGATTCTCCTTCTAAGAATGTGGCCTGAGGAACAATCTGCAGCCCAAGCAGAACTCATTCGAATATTATACACTGTGTACATAATACGGGAAACTGGAAAAACCCCAAGTGGCTGGTGGTGATGGAAACATTAACTTATTTTCATATAATACATAGTTATCTGCCAAGTATTTTTTTCCTCTTTTTTTCTCTCTTTCTTTCTTTCTTTTCTTTTCTTTTTTCCTTTTGAGGCAGGGTCTCAATCTAATCCAGGCTGACCTGAAACTAACTGTAGCCTAAGCTGGTCTTGGACAACTTTTTGGCGATTTTAAAATAAAAGATGAGGGCTGGAGAGATGGCTCAGAGGTTAAGGCACTTGCCTCCAGTGCCTAAGGCCCCAGGTTCAATTCCCCAGGACCCACATAAGCCAGACCCACAAGGTGGTGGCCCTGGTGCTCTATCACTATTTCTCTCTCTCTCTCTCTCTCTCTTTCTCTCTCTCTCTCTCTCTTTCTCTCTCTCTCGCTAATTGAAAAATGAATAAATAAAATATTTTTAAAAACATCATTAATCATCAGGGAAATGCAAATTAATACATTTAAAAAAATAAAATAAAATAAAAGATGAGCTGGGCATAGTGGCCCGCGCCTTTAATCCCAGCACTTGAGAGGCCGAGATAGGAGGATTGCTGTGAGTTTAAGCCATCCTGAGACTACATAGTAAAATCCAGGTCAGCCTGGGCTACAGTGAGACCCTACCTTGAAAAACTAACTAACTAGATAAAGTAAGAGATGAAAATGTTTAAATACATGGCCGGAGAGAGAGCTCTGTGGATAAGAGTGCTTGCTGAGTTTGCATGAGGGCCTGAGAGGACCTGATTTCCTCACTTGGATTCCTCAACACCCACAGAAGCAGCTGGGTGTGGCTCTGCACACCCCTCTGTGAGTGGAGAATTGCTGGGAAGCACTGGTCAGCCAGTATGATCAAACATCGCAGCTCCTGGTTCAGCGAGAGACTCTGTCTCAAGGAAACAGGATGAGAGGTATCAGAGGACAACTGATGTTCTTCTCTAGCTTCCACATGCACGCTGGGGCATGCACATCTGTACACACATGTATATATACCACATACACACCACACATACTAAATACACACATGCAAAATTTTTAAAATTAAAGATATTTAATACAAAAGGTATAATTTATATGTTTAGCATAGGCACATAGGTGTGTGTGTGTGTGTGTGTGTGTGTGTGTGTGTGTGTGTGTGTGTGGTAAAAAGCAGAAAAGAAACCAAAACACTTTAAAAATGTTAGTAATAGCTTAAAAGAATGGTTAGTTCCTGGAAATAAACATTTTTTTAGTTTATAGTTTTCTGAATATTCTATTTTTCTAATTATATGTTATGACTTTTATAAGTGAAAAAGACTGTTTTTTTAAAAATATATTATTTATTCATTTTTAAAGCAGAGAGAGAGAGAGAGAGAGAGAGAGAGAGAGAGAAAGAAAGAGAGAAAGAATGCACACCAGGGCCACCACCTTGTGGGCCTGGCTTATGTGGGTCCTGGGGAATTGAACCCGGGTCCTTAGGCACTGGAGGGAAGTGCCTTAACCACTGAGCCATCTCTCCAGCCCAGGACTAACTTTTAAAACACTTCCTGATTGCTCCTCTCCCAAGCATTTTCACACATGGTCTAATGTCATCTTTACAAGGTGATGTCAGTTCTGTTTTCCAGAGAAAGCAGCCAAAGCTTAGAGAGGTTAAGTAACTTTTCTAAAGCCACACAACTTATGACTAGAATTAGACTCTGAACAGTGCTCTGAAAGAGATACAAAAAGTTAACACTGTCATTCAGTGTTGAGGGAGGTGCAGGTGAACGGTGCTGATCTGTGTGGCCTGTGGGCCTCTGATCCTGTATGTCCCAACTCAGGAGTTCCTCTACACTCAGCTCTGCTTTCGAAGCATCCTTGCTCAGACCTCCTGATCAATCCTCCCAGGCAGAGGCATGTTGTTTAGACCTTGTGCCAGTGCTGAGGCCCAGGAGTGCACAGGGTGGGTGTGCAGGGTGGGTGGGGGGCTGCCCAGCAGGATGGGTAAGGAGAGAAGATGCTTTACTCCTGCAGGTATCCCATCTACTCACCTGAGATTGGGCTCCTGCAGGCTAGGCACCAGCCAGGTGGAGGTAGGATGCCTTTCTCCAGTCATGTGCCCATCACCCTCATGTGCTTGCAGCAGGAAGTGGGGAGTTGATCTAGCATGGCTGCAGTAGGTGGCAGAAATGGGGCCCAAACATGGTGTTAGTTTGGTTCCAAGGAAGGAACCAGCAAGACAGTACTTTTCTCAAGGCATATAGGTGACCAGTGGTCTCTCCACGGCTCTGGAACAATAAGGAATGGGTTTGGAGCTCTCTTGCAGGGTGGAATGCTTGTCTGGCTCCTTAGGGGCAAAGCTAAGGTCTAGAGCTTGAATGACTCAGGGAGACACTGGCATTGGAACCCAATCAAGAGTCTTGGCTCTGGCCACCAGCTCCCAACTTGAGCCACTCCCTTCTCACTCCAACCTTCATACCTTTGGAGCCATTTCAGGGAAAGTAGAATTCATGGCAGCCTGGTGTTGTCTCTCCTCGATAGGTGGTGTGTTCCAAAGCTCACAGCCCAGTCCCTTGGTCAGGTTTGGAATCAGACTTGAGTCCAGCCCTCTCCAAATGCAGGCAGAGGACCAGATACTACAAACTGGCATGGAGGTCCAGACTGCAGGCTTCTAAGAAGAGTCCAGAATCTCTCAGACTTCTCCTGCCCAGTCCAAGGAACCTTCATTCCTGATCACAGCCAGTGCCCCTTTCCCCTCCCCCCTCCCCTCTCTATTGATGTATCTCCATCTGCCTGGCTGGAAAACCTATCCGTGGAGCAGCACTGGAAGCTTTAAGTTGGGGGAGAAAATAATAAAGTGAGTGTGAGAAAGACAGAGCTGACAAGTCTGGAGGGAGACATAGTCATCTGGCTGCCTGCCTGGGGCTTTGCATGGGCTCTGGTTTGTCTGCTTGGAGCTCTCTATTCCCAAGGCACCACTCACTGCTGTCCCCACCCCCACCCCGTGTAGCAGCTCTGGTTTGTTCAGTCCACCTGGAGCAGAAGCTGTTGCTTAAGAAGCCAGACCTCTAGCAGTCACGATGGGGATGGGGGGGGGTGGACTTCAGGATACTTCCTCAGGGATCTAGGCATTTGTGCCTTTGTGACATAGAACTCTAACTTTCTCTATGGGGTAAATCCAGTCCTGTGGTGTTTGGAGCTGGAGGCTGTGGAGCAGGAATGTTCTGGAACCAGGAAGGTACCTGGGAGCAGGTGAGTGAGGGCAGCTTCTCTGGATGGAGGAAGCTGTGTGCAGGCTGTGTGTACTTCTCATGCCAGCTCAACTTCCCTGGAGGTATTTCTAACAGACCTTCACCCCCTGTGATTGGTTGGACAGTTTTAAACCACTGATTTTCATTAGCACTGAATCATGGCTAATTGAAGAAGAACCAAGGGTACCCAGAGTAGAGCCCTTTGATGAAGCAAATCAGCAAAATGTGCCAATATGCTGACACAGCACAAGTCTGCCAAGAGATTCTGAGCACCTCCCTGAAGTTCAAAGTCTGCTTGTTTCCAAAGCCAGAGACTTGAGAAACTAGCAAGCCCCCAGAATGAAGAAGTAGGAAGTAAACTTGGCTTTTTAGCAGGAGTTAGACCCTTGGAAGAACTTCCAGTCAAGGGAGATGGGATAATTGATTCTGAACAAGATATTGAGGGAAGCCAGTGACCATCTCTTCTATGTGGGTATGGTTTTTTTGTTTTTGCATAGCATTGGGTGCAATGTGTTTGTAGTGTGTGATGTATGCCTGTGTGTAGGTGGTGTGCTCACCTGTGGTGGCCAGAGGAAAACATTGTATCCCCCTCTCACTCATGCACCTGTTTTACCTTGTGATGGTCGCACTGATTCCAGAGCTCGCTGTTAATGAGCCCCAGCAATTTTCCAGTCGTTGCTTCCCATGGGACTTGAGTTACATGGATGTTGGAGATTTGAACTTGGGCTATCTCAGCACCCCCCCAAGACCCTCATGCTTTTGCAGGGAGTGCACTCAACTGCAGAGCCATCTCTTGATGGCTCAGTATGGTTGAGGTCTCCAGATGCCCTGCCTCTTTCAGCCTGGATGAAAGTGGAACAGCTCCTGATCAGGGAACCCCGTTTAGGAAAGCAAGTGATGGAGTTGCTCTGGACACATCTATTCTGTACATTATGGCATCTAGAAGTTTTTCCCAGGAAAACAGCTGGACTGAAGTGGGTGGAGACAGGGCCTGAGCTCCTGCTTGACATCTTAACCTTGAATGCTAGGAAGCTGAGCCCCTGGCATTACCTGAGATTACCACGTGAGCCAGTCTTTGCTCAGTAAGAACACATCACCATCTGGCCACAAAGGAGCTATGTTAGTCTGAAGGCCAAGGGGATTCCTGAGAGTTAGCAGAGCCCAGGGCCTGAGGAGGACTTGATGAGTCCCACTGCTTCTAAACAATTCTAATCCCTATTCTGAGACAGGAGCCAGCCAGGCGGGCGCTGGGGTACTGAGCCCCTTCGCTCCCCTGCCAAGTTGTAGCTGGCTTCCTCTGCTTCCTGCCAATGCTCTGCTGACTCAGTGACACCCACTGACTGCCCATCTTATCCTCTTTCCATGCAGCAGTTGTTGCTTTCTCTGCCAAGGTCCAGGCAACCGAATGAATGGGGGATGGGCTCAATATCCTTTATGCTATGGTTCCCCCTGCACCTCTCAGACAATCTCACATCATCTCTGTTTCCAGAGGCTGAACAAGAGTAAATCACTGCTAGATCCCACCCTCGCCTCTGAGGCCTTCTTACAATGCCCGATCCGACAAAGATTGAGGTCTAACACGGAAAGGAGGCCAAGTGGTCATGTATGGCTATGCATGTTGTCACTACACATTGTGACCTAGGGATGTCTTCTTTTGCCTATGCGCCCTATCCTAGGTATACATGAGCACTGTGTCAGGTTCATAACCCTCATTTCCAGGGGAAACCTGTGGGCGCTGCTAGAAATGGACAGAGGTATGGGGACACAGGTGGAACCTCATCTCTGACTGAATGGGAAATGTACCAAGGAAAGTAGCAAGGGCAGGTAGAAAAGATCCATGGGGTTTGTGTGTTTAAAAAAAATGCTTGTCATCCAGGTGTGGTGGTGCATGCCTTTGATCCCAGCTCTCGAGAAGCTAAGGTAGGAGAATAGTTGTGAGTTCAAGGCTAGCCTGGGCTACCGAGTGAATTTCAGGCCTGGGCTAGAGTAAGACCCTGTGTCAAAAAATGTGCATACATGAGTGAGTGTGTATGATACTTGTTGTGCATGACAGCAGCTGAATGAGCATATCTGCATGTGTGTGTATGTATCTCTGTGTGGGGGTGAGTGTATATATCTTAGTGTGCCCAGGTTTATTTGGTATGGGTATGCGTGAGCTTGTGTATCTTAGTTCAGTTGGGCTCCTATAACAAAATACGTCACTCTGGGTATTGTATAAACAACAAAAACATATTACAGAAGCTGAGATGTCTAGGATTAAGGTACTAACAGATTTGGTGTCTAATGAGGGCCTGCTTCTCAATGAGGAGGTCTTATGTGTATCTTCAGATGGCAGAAGGAAGGGACAAGAGCCTTCATTAAGCCTCTTGAGGAGGGCACTAATCCCTTTCATTAGGGCTCTGCCATGACTTAGCGGCCTCCCAAAGGCCATACCTCAGAATACTAGTACATTGGAGATTAGCTTTCCACATGCCGATTTTGGAGGGATACAACCATTAAGATCATGGAAGTGTGTGTCATGTGAGTATGCATGTGTAGTGTGTGACTTTACATGTGAAGAGAATGTGAGTGTGCACATCTGTGAGTGTGCATGTTTATGAGTGTGCACCTCTGTGTAAGTGTGGTTTGCCCAAGGCATGAAGAAGCATAAGTCACTTCTTTGCTGTGGCAACAAAAGATACAGCTGTTCCTTCCCTGTGGTAGTTCAGCCCCTGGGAACCAGGCCGAGGCCTCTGGCCAGAAATGAAGCCTGAGGCGGGGCGTGGTGGCACACGCCTTTAATCCCAGCACTCGGGAGGCAGAGGTAGGAGGATCACCGTGAGTTCAAGGCCACCCTGAGACTACAGAGTGAATTCCAGGTCAGCCTGGGCTAGAGTGAGACCCTACCTCGAAAAACCAAAAAAAAAAAAAAAAAAGAAAAGAAAAGAAAGAAATGAAGCCTGAGTTAAGGTTTGGTTATGGAAGAACTGATCAGGATTACGCTGGGCAGAAGAGAGCAGGCTTGTGAGGAGACCCTGTGGCCCAAGCTCCCTCTGTGGCACCCAGCCCCTACAGGTCTACTCGCCCTTCTGTCTCTGAAGAAGTTGTCCCTGAGTTATCTGCCTTTATAGTCCAGTGCCTCAACTCCAGAAGAATGTCCACAAAAGAAGAGTGACCCCTTCTAACTCATATTAAGGTCTGAAATGTTCAGAAACTCATCTTGCTGTCTAGCTGTGTATACCCACCCCACTGAAGTCCCATTAAGTCATTTTCCCCATTGACACTCAAGTAAGAAAGCAGAAATTTAGATTACAGGTGAAATACTCAGGTGTTCATGTTGTTTTGACTGGACTGGCTGGTACAAAGTGTTAATAGTAAGAGAAAGGGAATAAGTGCTATGTTGGCTCACAATCAGGAGTAAGTTTCCTCTCATAACTCCCACCATGTATATAACAATGCCATAAATTCAGGTCTTATCATCAGGTCTATTATACAGACGGGCAGGCCCGAGGAGGGTGACTAACCCCCTCTAACTGCTTCTGGACCACAGGCAGGAAGCACCAGCGCCCATATTTGCACGGGAGTGGGCAGATGAGGGGGAGGCAAGTGGGAAAGCCCTTGCTCTGGACCTCTGGTTCAGCCACCACGGTGTACTTTATGAGGTCTGTACCTTGGTGCTCACAGTTGCTTGGAGTTCACAGATGCTGTAACCCTCAATAAGGGAATTATTTCCCTCCATTTCCTTCTTTCTATTTTTTCCTCTTCTCCCTTAACTCCTCTCCCCTCCTTGTCTGGTCTAGATGCTGTGGCTAGAACATTCTGACCTTGTGCAATGGGCATCTTAACTGCATCCCCACAGCGCATTTGCGGCCCCTTTAATGGCCTTGCAGAAGGAGCTGTCCTATCAGCACCACCGCGGCCCTGCGCCCCGCCCACCCTGCAGCGCCTCAAGGACAGAAAGGACAGCAGGGATCTCGCCACACTAGCAACCTAGAGAGTTCTGCAGCCCCAGAAGGGACCCCCCCAAATGCTCCTTCCCTCTCTCCCGCCCTCAGAACAGAGGGAACAGCGCTCCGGCTCTCACCACCTTCTAAGAACGAGTAAAATATTTATAGGCCCAAAATACTTCTTGGCTCTGGGATTTACTGAGCATTAGCTAGTAGCTGGCATTTGTCCTGATGGGGCCTGAGGCTTGGGGCCTGAGTGAGTGGAGGGTGTAGGGCCAGCGTGGGGTCAGAAAGGAGGCTGCCGGAAGCTGGCTCTGGCTGTAGGGCCTGAAGCTCAGCAGACCAGCTGCAAACATGGGAGCTGGACCATTTATCTACAAGATACGTGGTTCTGAGCCAGTTGCTGAGCCTCTAAGAGGTACTTTGCTGCCAAGGCCTCTGAGGTGAGGTGATGATGGAACCAGCTGGTTGGACGATTGCAATTTGATGCAGGTAGATCACCTAGAAGAGTGCCCAGTGTCCACAAATGCAACGTAAACGACTTCAGTTTAAACTCTTCTGGGAAGAAGGATAGCTATCATCCTTAACATCATCTCTGTACCCATCATCATGCTAGGTGCCTTTTATTCCCTCGTGTAATTTTTATGAAATGCCATGACAAGTCATTGCAGGCTAAAACTCTGTACTCAGAAAACTTGACTTGTCTAAAGCCACATAGTAAGAAATAGCCAAGCTAGGATTTGAATCCAGCCTCTCCAGACTCAAAAGCTTTTATGCTCACCACAACATATTTTTCAAAGTATTTCGCTTCCGTGCACTTCCACTGGTGGGCAGTTGAGTGCCATCAGGTCCAGCATGGGCAGTGTTCTTCCTATTGGTGCTGCAGGTTTCCAAGCTGGGCCTCACATGCTCCAACCCCCTCTGCTAGAGGAGTCAGGCGGTTCAGCCTCCATCCTTGGAGATATGGAATAAAGATTCTTGACAGAGAAGGTTGTTTAGGGGCTGGAGGTGTAGCTCAGTTGGTAGTTTTTGCCTAGCATGCATGACGCCCTGAGCTCAATCCCCAGCGCTACATAAAGAGAGCATGGTGGTGCATACCTGTACTTCCAGCACTCAAGAGGTGGAGACAGGAGGACCAGAGGTTCAAGATTATCCTCAGCTACAGAGTTTAAGGCCAGGCTAGGATAGAAAAGACATGAAGAAGTTGTCCCTGAGATATCTTCAGGGACATGAAGACCTTGTTTCAAAAAAAGATAAAGGTTGTTTGTGGCCATAACAACAAAAACATTTGAGTCTTTGCTGTGTGCCAGGCATGGCTCTAAGCATTTTATATTTTACTAAACTAGATTGTCCTGATCTTGGTCTCATTTTGTAGAATGGAAAACTCAGAAGTTTTGGAGCTTTCCTGGGGGGTCACACCAGGAGGAAATGGCAGAGGCAAGACAGAAACTCTGCCTTATAGCTAACTCTAATCACTTTGAAATCATAGAACTGATGGATAGATCCATGTACCTGGGGAATCTTATCCCAAGCCCACTGTTTCCCAGGAGGTAAACTACCAGCCCACGGCTGCCTCTTCCTTGAAGCTTCTGAAGATCCTGCCTCCTTGATGGGCTGTGACCTGCACAACCCATAGCACTTTGTTCTTCCTCTCTTGATACACACTGCACATGCTGCTTCTGTGCATGGGTTTCTCCCCTACCAGACTGCTTGATCCTGTAGAGCAGAACCTGGGTGTCTGCCATCCTGATTGCCACAGCACCTGGAAAAGCACCTGGCATATGGAAGATGCCCAACTAGGGTATATGGTTGTTGAGCAAAGGCATCTTGCCACAAATCCCTTTGAAAGAGGGATGCTGTATGCAATGGGGAGCATCAGCTCCACAGTGTAGCTGATTGATGAAAGAGACCCTCAGGATGAGGGGACTCAGGAGACCATCTTCTTGTTTACTAAAGTGAAGCAAAATGACAGAGCAGGGTGCTTAGAGGAAAACATGTTTGGAAATATGGGACCTGGTGAAATCCTTCAGCAAATGCATACATACAGAGAGGAGAGAGGAGAGAGGGGGAGGGAGGGAGAGAGAGAGAGAGAGAAGAAATGTGCACCTAGTTTTCCCTTCCAGCTCCATCCCCAGCCTCTGCCTTTGACCCTCTCCTGACACATTGGTAAGATGTCCTAAAGGATGATGGGACTGGTAGTCAAGCTCTTTGGCGAAAACAGAGCTCTGTAAAAAAGAGGTACAGGGTGTCCCTGCTTCTCTGGAATATTTGTACTTAGCCCTGAGGTCTAAGGAGATGGGAGCCATTACAGCTAATTCTGCTCATCTAAGAAAGCCAATCATATTCCCAACATTACCTTACTCTGCCTGCTCAGGACTCAAACAATAGGAAGGGCCGGGCTCAGGAGCAAGTGTGGAGTCTCCCAATCCATTCTGCCCACTAAGAGTGCAGAGTGGGTGTTGTCAGGAGCAGGCCACAGGGTTGTTATAAGGATCAGAAATAACGTTGCAGCAAGAGGCTGTTCCCAGGTCTAGGGCAGGGGCCAGTGCTGGCATTCTCTGAGCTCCCCTACAGAAGCTGGGCACCTGGGAGAGTTCTCACTTGAAGGCAACCAGGGAAGCTCCTTAGTGACCCCTTTCCCACAGGCTGGAATAACTCACTTTATCTGGGGAGCTCTCCTCCATTACTTTAAGGCTGATGTTGTTCTTCCAGGCTCCACATGGGACAGTGGCTGTTACCTCCTAGACTTTTAGAGTGCTGTTATTTGGGGAGGAAGAGCTAGCAGGGCTCCAGCTGCAATGGAGAGGGTGACGGGCCCCGGTGACCTTCTACAGCAGTGTCCACGATCCTCTCCCAATTATGCTTTTGAAAAAATGATGATCCAGTAAAACCAGTACTGGTGTGTGCTCCATTAGCAAGTGAGGTAGGAGCGTCCTCCTCAGCCTTCAAGCTGTCAGCTGGAGAGCCAGCCGGCCCTTGCTGAGGGCTCAGGCGATGGTCCTGCAGAGCTGGAAGCCTGGGATCCCTGGAGGACATGATAGGTGACCCCTGGGGGTCTTTGGGTCAGGGAACAATTCCCTGGAGAGACTCAGGCTGAACCAAGATGCAGTTCTGGCTTCTCTTACAGATGTATCTTCTAGAAGGGGTGATCTAGGGAGTCTAACTGGTTTTGGTCCCCACATTGGTGTTGGTGGGGTCAGAATGGAGAATGGAAGCAGAAGTGGGCTATGTAGGGCCTTACCAGTGAGAAATGGAATCTGGAATCACAAAAGCATGAGTGCAACAGGTCAGTGGTCCAAGTGTCCCGCTGGGGGTGGCCATCTGGTTAGGGCAGCTGCTCAGAGCACACGCCAGCTCTGTGCTGCAGTCAACAGCTTGAGCTCACATGAACCTCTGAGAGCTGGTATCTGTGGGCTTCTTATGGTGCTGTACTGTCACTGGTGCATGGCGCTGCCCACTAACGGGTGGCTGGGTAGAAGGAGGATGGCAAGATGACTCCACTCTTACCTCACTGGGCGAGAATTCTGACTACAGGTCTAGGGCTAAAGCATGGTGTTCTTTTGTCTTCTGAAGGACTCAGTCTGTTCCTGACCTCAGTTTTATCTTGCCATCATTTTATAAGCTAAACATGGAGAAGTTAAATCAATAATTTTCCAAATGCTCACAAGTGTAAGTAGTATCTGCTTGATTTCCTTTGAGATCCCATTGTGAGTGCACTTCCTGGTTTCTCCAGGGCATCTGTCCATCATACTGGGGCTGGAGACAGGGCAGGGTGCCCTGCATGGGAGACTGTAAACAGGTACAGGGTAACTCAGTCTGGCCTGTTGGTTCATGTGGGAGTGTATGAGATGGATGGAGAGGAAGTAGGAGTCAAGCAAGCCTTGGATGTAGTCTTTCAGTTAATGCCATTGGACAGGCAGAAGCAAGCTCATTGTGGTTCTGGAATGCCCATGGCAGCTTGAGGTGCCTTAACTCAACTCATCCAGAAATGGCATAGGCTGTTAAAGTATGAGTTAGAGGAAGGAATGAGGGGGTATGGCTTCTCTTTCTTGTCATCTATAGTAGAGCAACCCTACGAGCCCTGATTCACAGTCATTTCCAGCTGTGGGCCAATAAATCCATCAATGCTCAAGGCTTTACATTGACTTCTCACAGATTAGCTCACAACTGGACTTTGTAGACCAGAGTCGAAGGGCAGGGAAAGGTTAGCAACAGCCATAAACAATCCCACTCGCTTACTGACTTTTTTCACAGTGTGGAAGTAGGCATCCTTAGTAGCCTCCAAGTGGACTGGCTATGCTTTGGTGGCCTTTTCACTGTCTAAATAAAGTGTCCTATGTCTCCATGTTCACTTAGTGATGACAGTTTACAACTCAAGTATTTTCATCATTTGTAATCTTAGCCTGTATCTTTAATCATGTTCCTATGACTAATTTCTAGATCTGTGCAAGTCTGGGTACCTGAGTTTGCTCCCCAGAACCCACCTATAGCAGTGTAGCAGTTACCTTCTTGTTGCTGGGACACCTGACCAGAAGCAGTTTATGGAAGGAAAGGCTTTATTTCTGGCTTAAAGTTTCAAGGGAAGCTTCATCAGGGAGGGGGAGGCATGGCAGAACAGACAGCTGGGCATCATATCATGTCAAACCAGCTGGGAGGAAGCAGCAAGAGTGAGCTCACTAGCACTGGCAAGTGGGGATGAATTATAAAATCCCAAGGGCCACACCCAGTGACACACCTCTTCCAGCAAGGCACCACCTCTCAAAGGCTCCACCAGCTGAGAATTAAGAATTGAGGCTTGGGGCTGGAGAGATGGCTCAGCGGTTAAGGCACTTGCCTCCAGTGCCTAAGGCCCAGGGTTCGATTCCCCAGGACCCACATAAGCCAGACCCACAAGGTGGTGGCCCTGGTGCTCTCTCTCTCTCTCTCTCTCTCTCTCTCTCTCTCTCTCTCTCTCTCTCTCTGCTTGAAAATGAATAAATAAAATATTTAAAAAAAAAGAATTGAGGCTTAATCACAAACACATGAGGCTATGGGGGACAACTCATAGTTAAACCACCACACCATGTGAAGCCTGGCACTATAGTAACATTCTGTAATACCAGCCACCTAAGCAGATGGAGGGCCAAGATGGGAGAATCGCCTGGAAACTCACAGGCCAGCTAGCCTGGTAAATGCAGTGGTGGACAGTGGAAGACCCTGCCTCAAACAAGGTGGAAAGCAAGAACTGACACCAGAAGTGGCCTTCTGACCTCCCCATGCATGTTGTGACATGAGCTTGCCCATACACACACACTCGCACACACTTAGGCACATCAAAAAGAATTCAAATGAAGTCTTTTGTCTTTGTTTTGGCCAATTGAATTTATTTTGTGAGTTGCTTGTTCATCTTTTGCCCCTTATTTTATGGAGTGTTTACTTCCTAATAGTGACTTGGTAAGCTCTTACCAAGGTAATGATTCCCTGTTTTTTAAATTTGTTTTAAGGTGTTTTTTGGTTTCTTTCTTTCTTTTTTTCATTTTAGTGTTTTGATGCCCTGAATGTCTGGAAAGTTTTTTTAAATCAATATAGAGATTTTAACTTTTATGTACTCCAAATCTACCAGTATTTTCTTTTATAATTTCTGCCTTTGATAGGATGCTTAGAAAGTAATTTCCCAAAATGATGGAAGTGTTCATTCTATTTTCTGCAATATAATTCTTTTTGTTAACTTGACTCTTTAATTGGTCTGGAGTTGACTGCATATGTTTTTGTGAATTGCTTGCAAATATCTTTTGAAATGAAAATCATTACTTTATTCATTAATATGGCAGAGCTGGGAAGCTAGTAGTGATGAGGTCCAGGAGAGAGAAGGGATAATTAATGGAACAAGGTGGAAAAGAAGGGGTGAAGTGCAGTTGGCAGGTTTGTAAGGAAAGGCACCTTGACCCACAGATGGGTTACTTGGTCTCTGAGACTAGATGAAAGGTCCAGCCAATTTTGCCTGGGTAAGAAGTAGATCTGGAATGAGTGCAGACGAAGACTCTGAAACAAGTGTTCCAATTCCCAGTGATTGTGGGCAGGGGCAGTGGGTGGGTCCAAGAGAAAACAACATGAAGGACCAGAGAATGATGGAGGCCAGTGGCAGAGGCCTCACAGACACAGGCTAGCCAGTTACAAACTTATGATTTTGGGGGATTGTGATTGATGGTCTTATTTTTGGGCCCAATGGCATGTGGAAGATTACATTCCTCCGGAGAGGTGTCCTGTTAACTTGGAGTGCCGTGAAAAGTCTGCTTGGTAAGGAGAGTCTGTCTCCAATGACAGGACAAGAACATAGACAAGGAACGTTAAATAAACCCATGCGTATTTGAGTACATTCTCATAGCCTTTTCACAGGTGAGCTTGCAGACCAGCCTCACAGTGGCCCATGGACCAGAGAGACATAGAGATTTACTTAGGTCAAGCAGAGAGTCCATGGCAGACGAAGGATGAACCCAGGCTGGGCGCTGGTGCTTCCTCACCAGTACCAGCACCATGGTTATCTAAGGACACGAGCTTGGGACATTATCTAATGCTCTCCTTATCCACCCTCTCTGCAGGACTGTAATGCTGCATAATTCTTGTCGCCGACCATGAATGGGATGGCCAACGTGAATTCTGCCAGCCGACCCCACTATGCCTCCTCCATCCCTGTGCCTCGAGCTTCTTCCCAGACCAGAACCCATACTCCTGGTGCTTCTCCCCAGCTGCGGCCACGCCAAGCTGGCTTGGCCCTGAGCCCCCAGAGAGCAGCCTCACCAAGACCTGGAAAAGCTGCAGTTCCTCCCAGAAACTCCTCTCCCAAGGCCTATCGGGGAAGGGGCACCCCCAGATCTGCAGGGCTGGCAAGAGAACCGGCCGAGAGTGGTGAAAGCCTCCCCAGCTCCCCCTGGAATAGCCCCAAGGTAACTCCCAAAATAGCAATCTCTGGCCAGACCAGATCCAGAAAAGTTGAGGAGACACAAGGTACCCAGAGAAAGAAGAAGGCCCAGGAAGGAGCTTCAATCCACTATACCCGGGGCAGGAGCCCAGCCCGGCCAAGCTCTCGTGGAGAGACTCAAATACCAGGGTCTTCAGAAGGTCCAAAGCTTCCCAGCTACACAGGAAAAGATCAAAGAGATGGAGCCTACAAAAGTCCTGGCACCCCCACGTCTTCAGAACCCAATGAAGGGGAAGCGTCAGGGTCTTCCTCTCCAGTCTGCAGCCCCATGCAAAGCCTGCGGCCGTCCTTTGCTCCCGGAGTCATTAGCTTTGCCTCAGCCCATCAGCAGAGTCAGCCCGTTACAGCCACAGTGGCTCCCTTCCAATACAGGTGAGCTGGGGACCAGGCATGGAGGGAAAGAGGGAATGGTGCTGGGGCCAAGGGAAAAACCCAGAGGTTGGAGGCTTTGATGACAAGTGGCTGGTAGACACTAGAGAGTACAGAAAAGTTAAACAAAGAATGCCTGGAAATTTGGAGGTTTGGCAAGGAGAGATGGGACTGGAAATACAAACAGGGGCTGTAATTCAAGCTCTCTGGCCTTTCTCGATTCTGGGGACTTAGTGACAAGCAGGGACTCATGAGTATGTCCCTAAAATGCTCATTCCTCCTGCTCTCTGAGAAACGATGAAACAATATAGGAGGGTATTGAAGATACTCAAGCAGCCAGCTGCACAGGCAGGTGGGTCAGTAGGTACTTCACTCAAGTAGGCCATTTGCAACCACTGTGCATCGTCAGGCTGTGTTGTCCTGGGCACTGGGCCTTCAGTGGGTTGAGCGAAAGCTTACGGATACTCTGTGGTGTTGTGTATCTCTCTGTCTGTTTCTCTGCTGCTCACTTGATAGTTCCACGTCTTACACTGCGTATGCATATGTCTGTGTACATGGTGCTGGTAGTCTGCAATACTGATTAAATAGGTAGGTGCTCGTCGTTGGCAGTGGCTGACCAGTATTCCCAGCAATGTGGTCAACATGCCAGTCTCTCCAGCTTTTTTTCAGACATGGCAAGTTATTTGCATAGAAAAACACTTAGTTAATTATGCTGTTTAAGTAAAAATAACTAATATGATCACATTAAGAAAACTAAATTTTAATTACTAATGATTATGTCACTCAGAAATGCCCAATGCAAATCAAATACTTTCCTGACTACACTTACTTCCTATATTTTTTTCCTATGCTAATGCAGGGAGCAGTTGTCAAGTTGCATTTTGGGTACAGAAAAGCTTATATATCAGCCCCTAGATACTGATGGTGTGGGGGAGTGGCAAAGAACCCCTGGGAGCCTCCATCTTTACCAGAAACCAGCTTGTGTCTAGATCTCTGAATGGTCAAGTGCAATGTTATCCACGGTAATAAGTATTGGAGTCCATGACAAGGAAATTAATATCCATCCACTCGAATCCGCATGTGGTCAGGCCTCATTTAGAGTGCTACATCCACTTATGAATGCCGCATTTAAAAAGGACATTGACACACTAACACATACTTAGTGAAAGGCTCAGGGACCCCCAAAAGGTGTTATAAGAATGATTAAAGGAAGTGAAGAAGTTTGCTTTGGAAAGAAGGCTTAGGAGGGTCTGAACGCTGTCCACAAATACCTAAAAGGCTGTCATGTTGTAAGATGAAGTAGGTTTACTTGGGAGAGCTCCAAAGCACTGAGTCAGTGCCATGATGGTTAAAAGTTAGCTCAAAAATAAAATAAAAGTTAGCTCAAGACAGATTTGAAGTTGGACAGGAAGAACTTTCCAAGAAGAGAGGCTTACACACTGACTGCATGGCAGTAAGTTTTTTGTTAATTCCAGTGGTCAAAGGAAGTTCGTAGCCAGGGAATCCCTGGCTCTCAGACATCCCTTCTGAGTACCCACATCCCTGATTGCACTACCCACACAATGCTCCCTCTGATCCAGGAGCACCTCACTTCTGTCCCCTATGATTTTTTTCTACTTAGATTCTGAAGCTGGTGATGAACTCAGAAGTGGACATGCAGGGAGGGCTTGATATTTACATTTTTCTTTTGTTTGGGATCAAACTCAGGACTTCCCTCATGCTAGGCAAACACTCTACCACTGAGCAACACCCCAGCCATGACCTTCCTTTGAATTGCCTTTTCCCAAGCAGTGAAATGCCTCCCTGGTGACTGACTTCCTTCTCCTACTTCATTCCCTTCATTTTGAATTCATTCTTGGGGGGGGGGGAGTGTCTAGGCATTAAATTGTTTAAGATTTTACATTATCCTCCCTACAAGTCCCTTGGTATATTTAGAGCCTGACATTTTCCAAAGAGGTCAGAATATTTTCATGTGAACATTTCAATGCAACTGAAACAGAACCATGTTGCCTTCATTCCGCAAACATTTACTGTATGCTTGCATTTTAAATAGAAATCAAAATGCATCACATGGCTCTACTAGGAGTTTTCCTCACCACCGCTCCTCCAGGTCCCCGCCCCTTTAGGCTATCACTGATGGCTGGAGGGTGGGATTCGGATAGAGGATGCCCTAGGACACTGTAGGCAGGCGGGCTGGATCCCTGCACACCCTACCAGGCCAAGAGCTGCTGTCATGGGCCGCTCTGCCAAGAGCTTGGATGGGCCACCCTTCCAAGCTCCATAGCCAAGGAGGTGCCATCTGTTTCCTAGAATTTGTACATACACTGTTTTAGTGGAGATCAGGCCACCACCCTGAGCACCTTGGCCTTCTTCAGAGCCCCGGTGAATGCAGAAGCAAAGGCTATTGAGTTTCCCTCTCCATCTCCAGCCTAGTTCAGGAAACAGATCCATTCTCCACTTCTGGCCCTGCCCCAGCCTTTCAGCTGTCTCTTCAAGAACCTGGGTGTGGTCTCATCTGCCATCCCCTGCCTCCTTTCTCTGCCTCTGTTCCTTGGGCAGGGAGAGGCTGAATGCCCTCAAGCAGCCTTCTGGTCCTCTTGTCTCACACATCCAATTCCATCACAGCTTCTTCACTCCCTCCATGCTCCCGTTGAGGTCCACAGCATCTGCACCATAGCTGTGATCTCTTTCTACCCACCAAGGGCTTCCTCTCCTCGAGAGTGACTCCTTCACTCCTCAGGCCAGAAAACAAGAAAACAACCATCTCATTTTCCCTCATATTTCTCTCTTATTTCCTCTTGCTTCTGATGTATTTGGACACAATGAGTGTCCCCATCATACCAAGCAACCCCTCAGGGACCAGCATGAGGTCTTCTACTTTCTCAGTGTATCACCCCACCCTGGGCCCTGAGGGCTCACAGACACAGAACAGTTCAACATTGCCCAGACGGCTAAGAGACACCTCCTGCAACACATAGACTGTCAGACTGCACCCCCAACCTGGCCCTCAGAGGTCATCTCTGCATTGACAATGGAAGCCAGACATAGAGAGAAGAGGTTTGCTTGGGTGACACAGTGAGCTCCTGACAGAGCTGAGCCCAGAGTCACAACCATCGAGGTACTGAAAAAAGTGAAAAGCAGAGAGAGATAAATCTCAGTTGTACAAGAGACTCCCAGGGTCCCCTAGCAAAGCTCCTCTCTTCTCCCTCCTTCCAGGCTGCCAAAGGGTCCATTTAGCTGGCGACAGCGGGTGCTTGGGGGGCGGGGGACAGGCCAGCTCCGAAAGCCCAGGGTAATTGCCTGTAATGAGAGCTCCCATAGCCTTTGTTCCTGAAGTGATTGCATGGTTGAGGCTGTGCTCAGAGGTCTGTGAGCTCTTGATAGCCAGTGCCCAGAGACCTCACCCTTCCTTCCTGCTGCCACCACAGGCACTACATGGATTTGTCTTCCAGGAGTCACTGTGACTCAAGATGAGCCTACCCTTCCTTCATTCTTGACCCAGTGTCCTTGAGTGGAGCAATACCACAGAGACTGGAGTGCCCTCAGAGTGCCAGGAGTCAGCGGAAGCAGCTGCAGAGACAGCCCTGTCCAGTGTGCATGCACTCAGCCAAGCCATGAGCATGCTGAGGGCAGAGGGCCCCAGGCCTGGTGCTCCTGGGGCATCTTTCCGCTCGGTGGGCAATGTGTGCTTTTGGGAATGGTTATAACAGCTAAGGGCAGCTGGCATTGGACATTCCAGTGCCTTCAGGGGCTCCTTCCTGGCCAAGCTCTGCTTAGAAGGCCTGCTGCTTCCTGGAATGCATGCAGGCATGTACATGTCCCATAAGAGGGGCCATTCAGAGAGCTACACAAGAGAACCAAGCTCAACGAGGGTTTGTTTATCCCCACACGGGGGCTTGGAGGCCATGAGTGACCTCTCCTTCTTGATCCCACAGGTTGAAGACAGAGCAGGAGCCTGGCCATGTCCCCCAGGGTAGCTCTACCCTGGATGGCTACACCAGCACCCCCAGCAGGACTGAGGGCAGCTTCTCTTGCATGGGTAAGTGCTTTGGGGTCTAGGAGAGCCACCGCCTGGACTCTTGTCACCATGGGGAGGGAGTGCCTGGGCCTAGAGTCCATCTTTATCCTTGCTTTCCTTCTTTCTTTTCATTTTCCACAACAGGCTCTGGCCATGTTGCCCAGGCTGGCCTCAAACCTGTGATTCCCCCTGGTCTCAGCTTTCCAAGTGCTGGGGTTATAGGTGTGTACCACCAAACCCAGCTCAGTTCCATCTCTGGACAATGAGACACTAACCCATGAACTGACCTGGGAATTTTCCCCATGTTTAACTCAACCCTGAGTCAGGCTTCAGATCCAGGAGCCCTTTAGGGTCAGAATATAAAGGCGACCGAGAGGGGTCATTGCTTTGTTTACCTGGCGCTCAGCCTGTAGAAGTCTCTGTGTGTTTATTACATGAGAGATCATAAAGTAATATGCTGGAACAGTTGGGGCCAGATCCTAGCAAAGCCCATGTTCTAAATGAAGATTCTGGGAGCCATGAAGGCAATCCAGAGTCACTGAGCTAGCTGCCTGACACCTGTCCCCTTCCCTGTGTCAACCTAATCACATCACCCAGCACACTTACATAGGTAATAGACTCAGGGAACTGAGAATGACCAAGAGGCAGCTTGAAACTCAAATTCAATGATATTCCACAAGGTAGAGACACTGTTCCAGGATCCTCAGAGTTCAGTGTCCCCACATGAATGTATGAATGATCATGGGTTAACTCCTAAGGGGGTCACATTTGAAACTCTCAACAGCATTTAGGGTTTAGGGTTGTGTGTTGATTGATTTCCTGGCAATATTAAAAGGATACTTAGAAGCCAGCCATGTATACACATGACTACACACTGCAGGGATCCATTCTCCTCCTCAGTTCTCAGGCCCAAAGACATTTGCCCCAGCAAAATAATAAACTTGATTTTGTTTGCGGTGCTGGGGTGTTAAGCCAGGCTCTTGTGCATTGTGTGATATCCCCAGTTTATAATGAACTTGCTTTTGAAAGACCCAAGATTATCCAGAGGCTTGGTTGGAATTACACCTTCATCTCTGCACCCTGTACTAGTGGGCAAATCTGGGGCTTAGAACACAGCCTGACACTGACATCACTTGGCACTAATGGCACACCATTCTTCTCTGTTCCCTGATGAGCAGGTGGGCAGGTGTCCCCCTTAACCTATGAAGTGGCTTGCATACACACTCACTTCTCATGACAAGCCTTACAATGGTCCTGAGCCAGGGTCTGGGCATTTACAGGGTAACTATCTCCTCCCACAATAAGTACATATGCAGGGGGAGCAGGGCATGGCAGGGGACAAAAGTAAACCAAATTTCATTGGCACTGACAAAACATCAGAATTAGAATGTGGTAACCAGGAAACTATGTGGAACTCTATTTTTACATTTGCAGTTTTGTTAGCATAATGGCTTCCTTATGTGTACACCACATTGTTAAGCTAATGATCTCCATCCACCTAACCAGACACTTGTTCCTAATTATGGTCCCATGAGCTAGGAAGAGGACTTTTGCTTTTCATGTCAGACTGGCACTAGGAATCCCCTCAGTTTATCATCTGGAAGACCACCCCTAGAACTCTTGAGATGAGTTTCACAGGATAGTGAGAAGCACCAGCATCCTCAAGACACCCAGGAAAGGGTCAAGATTCATGGGCTGCCTCCTCTGTGGTGCTCACTGGTTGTCATGGTGATCCATCTTTGAGGATCCACTGAGCTCTTGACAGGTGGCATAAGGAGAGTTTTAGGATTTACCTTCTTTCACGGGGGAGTCCACACTGTTCTGACCCTGAAGATGAGAGAAGAGAGAAAGAAAAGAGACAACTGGAAGGTCCATTTTTGTGCCTTGCTCTTGTCCCCAAAATGACTCAAGGCATGGCATGGCTCACTCATTTGTGGATACTTTTAACTCAGTCAACAAGCCACCAGTGAGTATTTGCCCTGTGCTTGACACTATGAGTAAAGACTTTGACTTGCCTTCAAGGAGTTCACAGTTTAGGGGTTCATTCCAGTAGACTTAGGAAGAGAATCTGTTGGAGTCCCCAAAGCCCCACCCAGTAACCTGACATTACAGACAAGGCAGCTGATGGCTGTGCTAGGCATGTATAAAACATGTTACTCTGGGCCCTGCAGCATGGAGACTCATTGCCATTTCCTGTGGAAGGAGAACTGAGTGCCTTGGAGAGTACCCCACACAGTTATTTCCCAGTTATTGATCATGTTATTTCTATGTCAATGTGTAGGGGTCAGGAGACTTTCCTTGCCTGTCTGGAGTGTGAGCTGAGTTTGCTGAGGAGTAGCCACCAGCCTTACTCTGCTCTTCCCATATGGTCCCCATGGCACGGGGGCAGTGCAGGGAAGGCCAAAGAGTTTTCTCTGCCTTGTGCCATTTATTTACATTCTCCACCTAGAATCAAGCCCAAACAAACACTCTATAATCTTTACATAGCAGGAAGAGAATGTCCCATGATGCCTTGCCTCCATGCTGGCCTTTGGGGATGGTCTTCATTTGTCCCAAAGGCTATCCACAGCCAGCTGTTCCTTCTGCCCTGGAGCAAGCATGAAAGACCCCGGCCTACAGGTGTTTGTGTGTGTGCCCACACTGTCAAGGAGCGCACCTGACTCTGCCAAAGAGAGCCCAGCACTGGCCTATCTGCTCACGCTCAGTGCTGGGCCCTCCCTGCACAGGCTTCCATCAGATCTTAATTTGGACAGGCAAGGAAGCCGGGGCACATGCTGCCACATGCCCACATGTGTAAGGCTGTGTGCAGGACTGGGAAAGGTCGCCTTGAGGTTTACACAGATTCCTTAATTACTTCCACTTTGTGGCATGTTTGGAGGAGTGCTAAGTGGACACATAATGAAGGGAGCTTTTCTCATCATAACATGTGTCACTGAGGAACTATCCACAGCCTCCTCCCTGCCTCCTTCTCACACAAGCGTTGATATATATAGCCTGGGAGGGGCCATGTGCAGTTTGGCCTCCTGCTGGGGTGGTTTTGTCTTGTTTTCCCTTGTTGAGCTAACTCCATCTTTAAGCCAAAAGTTCACAGCTTGTGGATTGGGATGCGAAGTCCTTGTTCTATGAAAACTTGCACATCTGGTGTGGCCTTGGCTATAGCAAGAGCAAGGTATGGGCACTGTACTCTCTGGAGGGAGGGAGGGAGGGAAGAGTTGTTCTGGGCTCATAGCTGCAGCACTGAGGTGCAAGTACACATCAGAGAATGTAAGAACGTAGTCAGTGAAAGCCCTAACAAACTTTGTAGACTTCTTGAACTCGGCCTTATTTCCCCAGGCTCAGTGAGCCTCAGAGAGGAGAAATGACATGCTTGTGACTGATGGTGAGTCAGCAGGTGAACTGAAAACATGGTCACTGCTTTCTGGCTCCCCATGCACTGAAACAACCAAATGGGAATGGTGACGAATGTTTCCTGAACACCTACTATGTGCAGAAACTGCTTCTTACACAAAGTCCTTTGTGACCACTTTGTGGCCAGTGGCCTCATTGCTGGTAGAGAGGCACAAACTGGGGCTAAGAAAACTTGTTTGAAGACATGCAGTTGGGCTGCGCCAGGATTTGAGCCTCTTTTCTGAAGGTCATGCCCTTCTCCTCTCAACCCCACCCCCAGCCTTCCCATCTGCCACCAGGGCTCACTGTGGTAATTGCATACTGTCCAAGATCGGCTTGGTTGTCCTAAACCTCTGCCAAGTGGCAGGAAAAGAAATGGGGTCAGTGAGCCACAGTCCCTGCCTACATCTCTCCCAGTCTCAGCAGACCCTAGGATGTCACTGGCATCTCTGTCACTCCAGACCCATGTCATTTCATGCTGAGTTCACACTGCTATGTTCCTACCCTCTGGGGACTTCCAAACCAAGATGAGCTTGATGTCCCAGCCAACCGTGGAGAGAGACATGCAGACAATTGACTAGAAAACAGAACAGGTTTGGGGCGGTTGATATTTGCCATGGTTCAGGGCTGGAGGGGTCTATGCCTCCATGGGGTAGAGGAGGCTGCAGGGAGGCAGAGCTCTGGAGACCTTTTTTGGATAAACAGAGCAGCCATCTGGGACCAGGGAGGCTTCCAAGAGTTGGCATGGGAGGGCATAATACTTTCAGCAGCAGCTGACACTCATTGTGGCTTTTTGTAGGCCAGGCATTGTCATAAGCACATTCGATCCTTCCAACCACTGTGTGAAGGCTGGAGTCTAACTCCCCAGCTTGCCTCTCAGCTCCCTCGCTTGCCAGTTGTGAGGTTGGTTGAACAAGTTATTTAATCGCTCAGTGCCTCCATTTCCTTGGCTGTAATTGTAATAGAGACCTTTCATAGCTGGGTGTGGTGGCTCACACCTATAATCTCAGCACTTGGGAGGTGAAGGCAGGAGGATCAGGGGTTCAAGGCCATGCTTGGCTACAGAGTGAGTTCTAGGCCTGGAATACATGAGACCCTGTCTCCAAAAAAAAAATACACAAATAAATAAATAAATGTACTTTCTTCCAAGGGTTTTATGGAAATTTAATGCACCATGTGGACAAAGTACTTAGAAGAGAGCCTGGCGCATAGCTTCGTATCTACTCCGGATTACTTGTCATCTGTAGAAGCACTGTTCTTATCACGCCAACTTTGCAGATGAGAACACTGTGGCACAGATTTCCCAAGCTGATCCAGGCAGCCAGTCTTCAGGGACTGTGTCCTTAGTGATACATGACATGACCTCACTAGAGGGGAAGAAGAGTCTGGGGGTGTCCCTGGGAGGCTAGGGAAAGCAGTGGGACCACCCACATGGCAGAGCTAGCCTCTGGATAGGGCCTGAAGGAAGAGGCTGGAGAAGCAAGTCATCTGAGATTCCCTGCTGAAGGGGTTTGAAATCAAAATGAGAGAATCTGGATACCGTTGCTGGGAGGGGCTGAGCTGGAAGATGGAGTGACTCCCCATGACAGTGTTTGGCTGTCAGGGGATTTATCTCCCAGGGGTGAAGTGAACCCAGACTGGAGCCCCTTCCCCATGACTGTTCCCACTCACACAGAGTATAGGAGAGGTTCTATATAGTGTTTCTAACTGTGAGGACTCAAAATACAACGTATGGGGTTAGCAAGGCCTAGCCACCAGTGTTTTTTTTATACTGTAATGAGAAAACCAAGGCTACTGCATTGCCTACCTCTAGAAGGAATTTATATTCATTGACAACTTTTATATTAAGCACTTACTATGTGCTAGATGCCATGCCTAAAGCTTGAGGCACATTCATGGAAAAAACAGGCAAAGATCCCTTATTGGGACCGTGCACACAGTAGCTGTGCAGTGTGCAGGCTGTGCCACTGTACCTGATTTCCGCAGCAGCCCTGGGGAGAAGCCTTGGTTCATGATTCTCACAGCAGCCATGGGGAGAAGCCTCAGTATCTGATTCTCACAGCAGCCCTGGGGAGAAAACTTGGTTCATGATTCTCACAGCAGCCATGGGGAGAAGCCTCAGTACCTGATTCTCACAGCAGCACAGGGAAAAGTCCTGGTCCTGGAATGTGTCTCCCACCCAGAAAGCAAGAGTGGACCTCTAGTCTCATGACACCCCTGAAGCCACAAGCAACAAAAGTCTGAGGGAAATCCCCCTTCATCTTGAGTCCTTAATACTAGGAAAGATGAATAGATGAAGAAACTTCCCTCTGTTCTTTCCTGGAGAATGACTACGCTCCTCCAATAACCATCTGTCCTGGACTTGACTCCTTCCTGGCAGGTGTTCACTCTCAAACCAGATATGAACTGCTTTGGTTTTTCCTAGGAAACCCCAGCCTATGAACTGTAAAGAGTCCCTAAGTGTCATGGGAGATTTCCAGGTTCCTAGTCATCTCCCTAGGGTGGGCTGCCTCACATGATCTCAGAGAGGCCAGCCAGGGAACTAAAACTAAAACATGCTAAAACTCCATCACAGTGAATTTACTGTTCTGGCCAACCCAGGGAGCTCATCTCAAGTGCCACTCGAACACCTGTTTTCCCAGGCCCTTGCCCTGCCCAGCAATAGCTGGCCAGCCCTCCTCCTAACTCTGCCCTCGAATCTTTGTGGAAGGTCCAGGGAAGGCTGATAGACTGCTTTGTAGAACCTAGAATATACCTCCCACACCCCATATGGCCCTCTGGTAAGAGGATTAGGGTCTTCCACTGAGAGTCCCCCAAGGCTGCCCAGTAAGCTCCAAGAGAGGCAGCTGAAAGTGAAGTGACCCACAACAGCTAGAGACAATAAGTGCTGTCCTTCACCCTGTGTGTGGCACTGGGTGTTGGGAGTCTGGGACTTTAGAGAGAGTTGAAGGTCAGGGCCCAAGCAGGACCCCACCCCAGAGCAAAGCTCTAGGAACAGGGAGGAGCCAAGAAACACCTGGCCAAATCTTCTCTTCATCATTCCCCCACTGCCATGGAGGCCTGGAGAAGAAAATGAAGGTATTCTTCAGTATAGTGAAGGTCAGGTAGCTAAAGGAACTTCCAAGGAGGAGGAGGAGAACTCAGTCAAGTGGATATGGAGGCAGGCCAGCTCCAGATCCATACAGTCTGGGATGAGAGCTGACTAGGGGTGGGAACTGACCCTGGGAGCTTCTTGCTTCAGAGTCTGGGTTTGCACAGAGGCAGAAGGTGCAGACATGGCAAGCTCCCAGTGACAAAACCAGGCCCTGGGGCTGGAGAGATGGCTCAGCGGTTAAGGCACTTGCCTCCAGTGCCTAAGGCCCTAGGTTCAATTCCCCAGTACCCACATAAGCCAGACCCACAAGGTGATGGCCCTGGTGTTCTCTCTCTCTCTCTCTCTCTCTCTCTCTCTCTCTCTCTCTCTCTCTCTGCTAGAAAATGAATAAACAAAATATTTTTTAAAAAAACAGGCCCTGGGATGGGGAAGGCCTCATCATGGCTCTGAAAGCCCCCTCACCACCACACCGATGACTATTCTTAGCATTTGCAGAGCCATATTTGTATGCTAAGCAATTGCCAGTGATTATTCTATTAAAAGTCATTGAACTATGAATCTATGATATCCCTCTATTGAGTATGACGCCTCATTGAAAAGCCTAACAAAAACTCTAAGGCAGCACAGAGGTGCCAATGTGCCAATGAAAGCAGCCACAAAATGGGAGTGCCTTTCTCTCTGTGCAATGCTGGGCCAGGTTTCTCTAAGCCTCTTGTCCTAGCTGTATCCCCCTAAGGCAGGTTAAAGGGGTTTTTTTGGTTGCTGTTGTTTGGTTTTTAATTCATGCAGTTATCTTTAACTATATGGAGCCCAGTACATCTTTAAGAACCCGATTGACATTATCATAGGTCTTCAGAGCCAAATGGCCATCATAAGAACATTTGGCAAGACAACCTCACTATGGGCCTTGCTTGTGTTTATCCTCATTTTTGGGATTGACTTAGCCCACAGTGAGGCAATAAAATTTATTACAAATAGGTCAGTTCTGCCCTGAGGGAGAACGTTGCATAAGATTAGCTCTAAGGTCTCACGCAGCCTTCTGATTAGTGATGTGAAAACAACCAACATTGCATGCTTTGACTCTGGGTTGTATCATAACAAATGATATGTGCTCACACAAGAAATTTGGGTGTCTCAAAAAATGGCCTTGATATTCATGACTTTGCAATGCCTGATAATACCCACATATTATGGGAGGAAAAGATGATGACACTGAAACAAACCGGAGACTAATTGAGAGGGGGAAGAGATATGGGGAGGGGTGGGGCGGGAATCATAATGGTTTATCATCTATGATTATGGAAACTATCCATAAAAAGTTAAAAGAAAAAGAGAAATTTGGGTGTCTCCATCCACCACATGGGCATAGTCACACGCACACACTTCACCCTCCTCCTCCTGCCTGGAGATCCCTGTCTCGTGCCCACAGTTGTCATGGCAACCTATTTAGGCTGGTCTTGGTCCAAGGGCCTTATACCTGGGTGGTACAGAGCTCATCTGAAGCCCAGTGTGCAATGGCCACTGCAGCTGGAGCAGTTGCCATGGTAATATACAGGACATGCACATGTGGGAAACATCTGGACTTTTCCTGGGCTATTTATTGGCCAGAGGAGCAAGAATATATGATTTTAAATTTTAGGACAGTGTTCTAGATTAGGTATTGCTTTCTACTTTTTCCTGATGGAATCAATCCTAGGAGCAGAGGGAGTGGAGATTCCTCATTTTCTTAATGGCACCTAATTTCTTATGCAATTAGCTGAAGGATAGAGCACATGGACATTCTCTAAGGTCACACAGCAAGTTCAAATGAGAACCTTTAAGACATGAGATTAGAGCAGGCTCAGGGGGTCTCAGGTTTGCAAGGACTATTACATCCACTGGGAGTGAGCAGGACCCTAGAGATCATAAGGTCATGACCTTGGTCATGAGAATGAAAAGACCTTGGACATTCCAGCTGTGGGTTTGCTGAGGAGGCAATGACTTTCAGAGCCATGATGAGACTTTTGGGCCCACAGTGAAAATCCATACCCTTTGAGCTCAGGAAGCCTTTGGGGGACAGAGAGGGGATACTAGGGACCTGCAGAGTCCACAGAAATGTCTCCCACCAGTGACATTTGTATTCACAGCAAAGCAAAGGTAGTGACTGGGCAGGCAGGAAGTAAGTGGAACAATCTAAGAGGACTTCCTGGAGGTGTAACCATGCTGGAGTATTCATGTTGTGCCACTCTGTCCAGTGCTCCCTTTTCTTCTGCAAATAGGAAGGGAGTGTGGCACTCAAGTCCCAGTTCGGAACTACTACATGTGCCAGGGAGCCTGGGCTGCAGAGACATTTCCCCCTCACTCACCCCTGTCTCTCCAGTGCATCTGAGCAGTGCAAAAGTTTGGAGACAGGAAGAAGTCTCATTGCTGAATGTTCCAAGGTCATTCCCCTAAAGATAGGGAGTTTCCCTTGAAGGGGCAAGGACAGGGTCAGTGGCCTCCCATGGCCCAGGGCTTCAGAGAAGTGAGAGTAGACGCTGCTGGAACGCCATCCCATAAGTCTGGCTTGTACTCTTCAGCCAGCTGTGCTGTCTCTCACCACAGGGTGCTGAGAGGTCACTGCTGTTTATCATCCCTGCACATCTGTTCTGAGTCACCCACCAAGTATTCCTGAGAACCCACTATGTGCTCAGGAACTTTGATGCTTCTGAGCACAAGTTGAACCAAAGGCAGATTCTTGGGAAATACAAATGAGTGCAGGATGAATGGTGGCTAGGGATGCTGGGAAATCATTCAAGTGGATGCCGTGAACTGTGTGAAGAGCTGTGGGTGGCATTGGGCCTCAGGAAGGACCTGGGAAAGCTGGACTCGGTGGCATATGTTTAATTTCAGCACCCAGGATAAACTGAAGCCTGGGGATTATAAATTTAAAGCCAGACTAGACACACACACACACACACATACACGCAAACACGCATGCACATAGGCACACATGTAAAGCCATCTAAGATGTCCAGATCAAACCCTTAGGATATTCTTGATCCCTCTCTGTACATGCCCACATCTGGTCAAACAGCAAATTCTAATGGTTTCAAAGCATATCCTAGCCTTAGCCCAGTAGGTGAGGCTCACAAAGCCGTGTGGTGTGTTCTTAGCCCTTGCTGTCCAGATCCTGGCTATGGGCACAGAAGGGTGCTGCTTCTTCTCCCTACTCTGCCTCTAGGGAACCAAGTATGGATTCCTCTGTCCATTACTCTTTCCCTTACACCCCTTTTTCCCAAGGTCACCTTTCAAGGTCATAAGAGTAGGGACAGTCTAGCCCTCCATTCATTCCCCTTTTCTTCTCTTCCACTGCCCTCCCCTGGCTCTCCTAACCCCATCTCCATAGGCAAAGCCCCCAGTCTCAGGGATGTGAGAATGTAAAATCCCACAGCATGCCTTGCCTTGGCCCTGTGCCTACATCTTTATTCCTCAGATTGCTTTAAGTTATCAATCAACAGATGTGGTCAAGTGACCCATACTATCTCCAATCTGGGCATTACCAGCTACCAATGTCTTTGGAGAAAAAGTCTGTCTTTGGGGAACTAGACATTGAAGACATCTATGATTCCAAGCCAGCCTCTTTTCCCACCTCCCTACTAGGAACTGGCAGGAACCAGCCCTGGTAGAAGGTTCCTGACATCACCAGCACCCTCTGTCTGCCCAGCCCTCATCATGTACTCACTTGCTGATCATTGGTCTCTCTGCAATGAACTACTCCAGGCCTGCCATTTTTACAGGGTGGGAAAGGGGAAAATGGCTGGGTGGGAGGGGCTTAGGGTTGGTCTAGGGGATAGTGTGACATGGCAGATTCCCTCTTTTCAGTAATCACTGAAGGAAATGCTTTGTACATATCGGCTTTATCGACTGGTGCTGCATGGCTGTTGCCATGGCAGCAGAACACTCCCACTGCAGAGAGGATGGTAGGGAGACTCAGGGGATATGAGAGGAATCAAAAAAGAGTGAGAGAGAGGGAAAAGTCAAATTAGGGAGCTTTGGAACATTCCAAGATGCCAAGAGATTGTTTAAAGGGACCACTACCTGACGATGGCAAGACCTTTAAAGAGAGGCAGAGGGAAGGCTGGCACTCAAGGAGCCTGTCACTGAGTTGACTCATGAGGTGTGCATAGGCACTATTTTCCATCTCAGCACCTGACTAGTGATGTGTTGTATGGGAGTGAGTGCGACCCTAGGTTTAGGTGGTGGGAAGGGGGACTGTCTTCTGATAAAAACAGATAACAACTTGATTTTAGCCAAAAGGATGAGAAGTGATCTTACCTTTCTTGTGGAAAACCGTCTCAAAAGAAGTTGAGTTTCAGGGACTGTTTACTGAAGGAAGGAAAAGGACTTGGGATTTGGGAATATGAAATCCCACGAGAGAAGGCACAGAGGAACAAAGAAGTTACAGAGAAGAGGAAGGCCTAGGGAGTGAGACAACCAGGGAGGAAGGAAGGTCAAATCTCAGGGGCAGTGAGCATCCGGTGCGAAGTGAGTACAGGTGGGCAGAGCAACACATGGACTAGTGTTTCATAATAACACTAGGCTTTAACCTAAGACATGGATACCAGAGATAAAGGGCCAGATTAAGCCAGAGAAGAGAGCACCAGGTTTTGCCTTCAGTGATAGACCTGGGTGTATGGTCACAGTGCACATAGTATTGTTCAGCCAGGATGCTTAACTAGCTGATTTCCTTTGCTAAAAAGGAGATGAATGTGTATTCAGGGAGAGGAAGAGAGTCCACCAATAATAATAAAGGACTCGATCAATCAGCCCAAAGTGTCTTTGGATTCCCAAGTTGCAATTTCCAGAGAAAGTAGGGTTCCCTGTGATTGAATTAAGGAAGTCTTGTATAAATTACAGAATAACAAATCAGTAAGGATGAGAACTTTAGAAATTATAATTTCTAAATGATAAATCGTTGATAAAATCATAATTTAGGACACTGAGGTAAGAGGATCATGAGTTACATGTCTGCCTAAAATATGTCGACAGACACCATTTAAAAAAAAGTGAAAGCAGGTCGTGGTGGTGCACATCCTTAATCCCAGCACTCCTGAGGCAGAGGCAGGAGGATCTCTGTGAGTTCAAGGCCACCCTGAGACTACATAGTGAATTCCAGGTTAGCCTGGGCTAGAGTGAGACCCTACCTCGAAAAACCAACCCCCCCCAAAAAAGTGAGAGTTTGTGACATTATTATAAGAGTCCTGGGAGATGGGGGAGGAGGCTGATTTCTTGCTTGAACTGGGATTTTTTATGTTCAGGCATAAGCATGAATACTCACGTGACCCATGTCTGGCCTCATCCTTTGAGCACTCTCTGTCCCTGGCCACATTCTGGCCTGATACCACTTAAATCCCTTTAACCAACTTTGACCTCTGTGTTTTCAAGGTCTGTACCTAGGCCTCCAAGTGCAGCCTGTCTTGGGGATACTGTGACTGTCCCTAAGTGGTAACCTCTTCCAGGGAACCACTAGTGGATCTCCACCCCAGATCCCTTCCTCTACTGCTTCAACTTTGACAGTGCCTCTTGACAGTCCTGTAATTAGAACACACACACCCAGGGCCTGGCTCCCTGTGATGAATGTGTGCAACATTACATTTTCACAGGGACAGAGCTATTATTTCCCCAAGTCTTGTATTATCTACCTTATATTCTCTGCCTTCCTTGAGGGCAGAATCTCCATCTTTCTCTGGATCTTTAATAAGGTCAGCAAAGGGTCCATGCTATGACCTGCTTGAAATATCTTAATCCACCCTGTGATTGTGAAAGATAAGGAGTCTTAGGCCAGTGTCAGGACCCAGCATCCAGCACTCAGGCCTCAGATCCATTTAACCAACACAGCTGAGCGCTTGCTCTGTGTTAGTGTGGAGGGAGAGGGACAGTTTGGCATGGGGGTTGGGGAAATAGACATATCCAGGATCTTTGTAAATGGCTCTGCAACCCTGCTTCAGCTCTGGCAGCCAAGGAACCAATGCTAAACCCCCTGCCGAGTCCCTAGGCTTGACATAAGATTCCAAAGGCCTTTTTGATATTACAACCACTTTAAGAGAGCTAGAGAACCGGAGGGGTTCAATGTCTTTGATAAGGTCATGAACTCAAGTGGAATAGGAACCCAGCCCCCAGATTCCAAGGGTTAGCCCCCTCCTCCAATCTCTAAGCCTTCCCTGCCAACCCTGGGCCCTGTCTCTCCAAACCACCCTGTCCTATGCCCCCGTCTTCTAGGCTCAGGAGGGCAACCTTGTGCTTTAGAGATTGAAAATAGAAGCAGGGTTTCCTGGAGGGACAGAGTCCGGGACTCTACCACCAGCTAACCCGGGCTACACACTCTCCTGTATCCCAAGCCCTATATACCAGAGTCCCACATCTCCACTGTAGCAATGCTTTCCCCCAAATGCGACAGGGGAGGGACCGCGTCTGCTCTGCGAAAGCGAGGAGGAAAAGCTGGTGGG
>PVHP010006789.1:0-59155 GCA_004024765.1 Zapus hudsonius | reverse complement strand
CTCTGCCACAGCACTGCAAACAGCGGCAGGAAGGTGTGCCAAACACTGGCAAGGGGAAGCTGGCTTATAACCCCATAAACCAGCCCCCAACAACACAGCTTCATCGAGGTTGTAAAACCCAAACTGCCATCAGCTGAGGATCGATCTATCAGAACACATTCAATTGTTTGTGGGGGACACCTGTATCAAACCATGACAACAGACTAACTTTTGAATCTTTCTGCAAGTTTGTGAGAGAAGTATTTTTACAGGCTTGTATGAAATTAGAATAAACAATGTTAACTTCATGGAAGTGACTGACCGCCTCATCCTTTTATCCTATCAAAGCCCAACTAAGTCTAAAGTTACCTGCCCTGTCCTGAAACAGCTCTCACACATGCTAACCCTCAACTGGAAGAGACAAATGGTGGAGAGAAAGAAAAGCTGGGAAGGAATAGCTAAGTCAACTAAGACTTAAGTCAACTGCTCTTTCAATATTTTACTTTTGAAAGTTCAAAGAAAAGAAAGTCAACATGAGAATATTGTTAACCCCAAACCCAGGGCCTCAGAAGGAACAATGTTCTGAAACTTTCATTAGTTTTACAGTAGAATCCTAGCAACTAGCTAGCAACAGGATTGTGGAAGATTTGTAAATTAAGAGTGGAAGACACCAATTCTAGTCTTGGCTCTCCCCTGATTTGCTGTGTAGGCCTTGAGCAAGTTATTTAGCCCCCTGACCCTTAGTTATTACTTTAAAAATGTTTTGAAGGAATAACACCCACAGGGCTCTTCTATCTGACACTGAGTGAGCTGGCTGAATTTACATAGATGAGGTCCTGCTTTTATTGGCTTGGGACATAGAGACAGCCCTAGCCATTTCTATAACACCTTAGATAGTTGCCTTCTGTTTCAAGATTGTAGTGAAAATAGCAATTTTTTAAGAGAAGAGTTCTCCTTGGGGTTTTAGTCCCTTCTGCATCCTGGTGACTTTCTTGAGTGTCTCTAAATGATTGATGAGGAGCTTGTTTCTATGGTGACCATGCCTTTGGTGCCTAGCAGCTGGAGATCTTAACACAACTTCCAAAGTTGGGCTGGGCATCTACTTAACCAAAGTATTCAAGGCAGGCCCTGGAAAAGATTCCAGAAAGGAGAGGGTGGGAACGTGGCGAAACCACTCATCATGGCTCTTAGTTTTTCCATGGGCTGAGGTCTCAAGAGGTCTGTATGTCCAAGCTAGAAAGGAACATTAATAGCAAAGGATTACTGAGGGCCTCTTGAATACTGAATGAAATACTTTTCAGTGGGTGGGGCTCCCTAATGGTACTTTTTAATATTATGTGCTGCTGACTTTCATGTCTTTATCTTTGGTCTTGCCTGACCCATTGGGGTAAGCTTGGTACAACTTCATCCCAGCACCCGCCCTTTCTAGTGACCTATCAGCTCCATCTAACTGTCTCTGTCTTCCTTCAGCTCCTTTTCTCCAGGTCTGTCAAAGTCTGACCAAGATCCCATTCCGTGAATGGGGTGCCATGCCTAATAGCTAACAGACAGGCACAGCTGTGTGAGAGGATCTGGGCACTGCATGCATTCTAAAATAGGACTGGACCACAGAGGCCATGGAAATCTGCCTGCTCCAGGCTGCCAGGGAATGGAGCCCTGAAGCTTGGGTTTTTCACACCTCAAACTCATTAAACTCCCAGCCTGCATTTCACACATCCCATCTCTCCAAAATCTCTGGCTTCCTTCCTGCAAATAGAAGGCCCTTTTCTTCCTCCAGTAGCTTAATTGATTCTTTATCAATTTGTTATTGATATTACTATTCATCCAGAAAATTTTAAATGTCAAGGTTATGGAGGTGGGGAATAATAGCATCTCCCTCTGGAGGGAAGAGTTTACTAGAGTTACTGACTTACAGGTATGTGAAGGTGGAGGGGACCCTGCAAGTCATGTAGTGGACTCAGGTCATAGATTGAGCAAAAAGAGGACCAGTGGTTATACAGTCATCTGGAAAGTGGACATGGTTTTAAAATCATAATCCATAACACCAAATAATTGTGTGGAGATTCTTAGATGTTGTGGAAATAAGCACTTAATACCCTCATCTAGCTATCTCTCATTTTTAATATCATTTTACATACAGTCCAGCCTGACTCAGAAATGCCAAAGAAATCATCCCCTGATTTTCACAACCATACTGGATATTCACTTTCATTATGCAAATCTCTTTACACAAATGTCACAGTTCATACCTGAATGCATTGATGCACAGACATGTGTACGGGGTGTGACGTAGTCAGCCACATGCTCCTGGGATGAATCTCCACATACCAGGCACAGTTTTGGAAGGAAAGTATTTATTAAAGTAATAGATCCAGGGGAAGTTTCAGAATGGTGAAAGAGGCTGCCCCCCTTTCATAGATCAAAGCAGAGAGAGAGAGAAAGAGAGAGAGAGAGAGAGAGAGAGAGAGAGAGAGAGAGAGAGAGAGAGAGAGAGAGAGAGAGAGAGAGAGACCCATCTAGCACCCCCAGGCAGCAATTCAAGCAAGCACAATCTCACTACCAAACAGCAGGAGCTCCAGAGGGGAGGATACATCTACCCCAGAATCACCTTTTGGCTGGAGACTAGAATCCAGCCTAGGTGATACCTTCTCCAGCCTGGCAGCTGGAAAAAAAAACATTTACACTTTTGAATCTATTGAGGGACATCCATTCAAACTGCCACAGTGTGCAATCTCTGGGAGAGATATTTTGCTGAGGTGGGGTTCAGGCATTGCCAGAAAGTAAAACATGCTTCCTTCTCCTCCCAATAGGCTGGGGCTCTAGGACAGGGCAGACTAGAAGAGGGAGGTTGATATAGTATTAGGATGTCCACGGAAATATTTAAGGAGAGGCAGTAAGTGAATGGTTCTTGAAAGACAGGAAAACATTTTCCATGTGCACAAAGGTAAAATAGTGATACTTTAAATAGAAAGAACTGTATTATGGAATAGAACATAGAGTTGAGGAGGGTATTGAAAATGTTGGTTCTGACTTGTGTCCCAGGCATGTCACATCCCATGGCTGGATGACAAGGAGAAAGCACAAACTCTTCTCAGAAAGAAGGGAGTCTCAGCAGTGTACCTGAATTTCTTGGGAATTCGGTATTAGAGGAATACATAGAACAGATAGGATTTCCAGATGCTGAGACTTCCCCACTTTATTATTTCACCATCAAATCATCTCAAGTTCTTTCTACTTGTTCAGGTTTACAACCTGGCTTTACCACTGGCTGTCTCTGGGCCTTTGAATGGTGACTTTTTGGGACCTATATTTTATCTATATACCTCATCCAGGGTGCCTGTGAAAATGACATGACATAAATCTTGAGCACTTCTTGGCCTTAGTAGATGCACATAATAATATTAAGTCTTCCAGCTCCTCAAGGGCTTAAAGTCAGGCATCTCAACTGGACCAGCCAGATCACACCTGAGGCTTGGGATGCCCTGTTCAAACAGTCATATCTTTATGAGGAAGGAACTGAATGCCCTGCCTGGTCTATGACTAATGACTTTCTTGGGCATGGAGCTTTCATTGATAAATCTGGGACAATCCACAGTGAACAGGACAGCTTGTCTTCCTACTTAGGTGATTGTAGTGGAGGGTCTCAGGTTTGAAACTTAGCTTTGTGTTACCATGTGCGTAACTGAACAAGTTACACTACACCTTTGATTTCCTGTTCTGTTAAAGACAATAAAATAGTGATGAGTTTTTAAAATTATTATGGATGTTAAATAAATTAATATAAATAGCATTAGCTATTATAATTCCTAGTAGAAGTTAACAATCTTTATCTTCACTCTCCTAATTTTATCTTCCACTGCCAATTATGTTTAAAATTCTTTGTTACAAAGGCATCAAATTGCTTTCTATCTGTGCTTGCATACTTTTTCAAGGGATTTGAAGTGGAATGGGCTTATCTCCTAGCTACCTTGGCACTCTGGGCTGGCTCTGTCTTCACAAGAGCCATTGTTCTGCATTGCTTGGTGATTTGTAATATTTGATGTCTTACAGATATCTGATAGAATCTAGGAAGACAATATGGTTTATTACTCAGGTCCTTCTGTAGGAGACACTGGTGGGAAGAATAGAGAACTGGAAGTCCCTGGGTTTCTTTCCCAGGCTTGACCTTGGACATTGGCCACAGTCTTTCTCTCTATTCATCTCTGTTTCCTAATCCTTTAAATTATGGGGATGGGCTACATGATCCCCAAGGCCTTTTATTCTGAGGGGAAAAAAAGCAGTAGATGCATTTTCTTCTTTTCTGTTTCTCTCCATCTCAAAAAACAGAAGTGAAAGGGGGCTGGAGAGATGGCTCAGAGGTTGAGGCACTTGCCTCCAGTGCCTAGGGCCCCAAGTTTGATTCTCCAGTGCCCACAGGGTGGTGTCCCTGGTACTCTCTCTCTCTCTCTCTCTCTCTCTCTCTCTCTATATATATATATATATATATATATATATATATATATATATATATATATATATATATATATATATATATCTGTATCTATCTGCTTGAAGATGAATAAATAAAATATTTTAAAAAAGCAAAAAAGCAAAAAAAGAAAACAGAAGTGAAAGACCAAAGCTGCCTCATGGCGTCTCCCATAATATCTTCCACACCTAAAGCACAAAACTCTGCAGCTCCATACACAGAGTAGTTTAGGCCCTCCCCCTCTAATTATGACCCATTAAGGTCCCCCGGATCCCTCCTGTCTGCAGAATGTGCTAGTTGACAGTCTCCCTGGCAGTGTCTTCATCAAGGACACAAGCCATTGCGCTCACTTCTGTTGATGTTTATGTTGAGAAAGTAGATAATCCTCGCTGCAGCGACGTGTTGATTGAAGCAAGTAAAAACCGAATGGGGTTTAGAATTCTAATTGCTGACAGATTCATAATGGTGTGTGAGGCCTGGTGTCTGCCCTGCTGGCCCTGCTGCTCAGAGCAGAGTGTGAAGTCAAAGAGTATATTGTTCCTGGTATGAAATTTCTTGGCCCCAGAAAGGCTTGTTTCTGAATGGAGGCATGGATGAGAAATGGGATGAAAACAACCACAGCACTCTCAAGCAAGAGGAACAAGACATTAGATAAAGATTTTTAGTGGTCTGGGGGAACATGTCAGAGATATCACCCTGAAAGGATGATGGGGTATTCCAGGGCACAGGTTGTTTAACTTTTCTGACCCATTGGGTAAATGGGGATATTAGATTGAAAAATTTAATAATTTCATTGTTTTTTAGTGGTTTTCCACTACATCGTTCTAGAGTATAATATATAGACACACAAAATCATGGTATTTTGAATGACAGTTCTCTAAACCAATGGCATTGGCAGAGAATACATATTGTCCACTAACATTTAGATGTGCCTATGGGAGTAGAAAATACGTCATAAGAATTCACAGTCATAGGTGTGTAAGACTGGAGCTGCTGGCTGATAAAGAGGGTAGGATTGGATTTGAGAAAATTATTTCAATTATACCTGAATCATTAGATATGAAGTATATTTGATTATGAACATTAACAAACCTTACAATTATTCTGAAGGGAGGGACTGAAGAGACTGCTCAGTGGTTAAAGGCACTTGCTTGCAAAGCCTGGTGGCCCCGATTCAATTCCCCAGAACCCACATAAAGCCTGATACACAAAGTGATGCATACCTCTGGAGTTCCTTAGCAATGATAAGAGGTCTTTTCATGCTCATTTCCCCCAAATAAATAAATAAATAAATAAATAAATAAATAAATAAATAAATAAATAAAATAGTTTTTACACTTCTGTTTCTTTGAACTTAAGAGACTATTATTGCCTCTGAAAATTATATTTTGTGATTTTTATGACACCTTCTTTGAACATCAGTCTTTTTCCATTCATAATCAAGTCTATTTAGGGTTGGAGAGATGACTTAACAGTTAAAGGCACTTGCTTGCAAAGCCTGACAACCCAGGTTCAATCCCCTAGTACCCAAGTAAAACCAGATGTACTAAGTGGCACATGCCTCTGGAATTTGTTTGCAATGGCAAAAGCCTTGGTGTGCCCTCACATTCTCTTTCTTTTTCTCTCTTTCCTTGCAAATAAATAAATAAAAATATATATTTAAAGTCTATTTAGATGATATTCAAGTTCCATGAATAGCCCAATTCTATTTAGATTATCATAATAATAAGGATAGTTAATTAGCAGGACAGGAAGAAGCTATTATTTTGAACCAGCACCCTGGAAGGTTATGTTATGATGCCCCTCAAAACAAATTTGATGACTTCCTTGCCATTGCTAATAATTCTACATAGAAGCTTAGTTCCTGGATGTTGGTTTTAAAATCTAATGTTTATGGATCACCAGTGTTTTTCTGCCTTAGTTAAACCTATCTAGTTACCTAAAGGGAAATGGATGCTTATTTGTGAGAAAGAATGGGCTTTGGGAGTAAAGTCTAGTTGGAGAATTAGATGATCCCAATTTTACTCCTGTCCAGTACCATGCTTTCTGCCTGGGTAACTTTGATCAATACTCGTGAAATTCTCCAGACGCTAGTGTCCTCATCTGTAAAGTGAATGGGTGGAACCAGGTAAAGCTTAAGGCCTCATCAGTAACAAATTAATGTTTGACCTAATAACAGAGTAGGAGCAATCCCCGGAGAATGGCCCAAGATAGTCAAAGACCAGGGATGTATTGAGTAGAATTCAAGGGACCACAGGTATTTGACCAGCTGCTGGCATTTGGGATGGATGGAAGACGTAGGTGGCAATTTGATTTCATGATGAAGTCTTCCTTTCAGCCTGTTTTCTTTGAACTTACCTAATTTCTCCTCAGCATGTTCCAGGCTACTGTTCTGCTCTGTGCTGCCTGGACTTTTGAACCTACTGTGTTTCCTGAACAATACTCTCTTGGTGTTTTGATTATTCTCTGTAACTTTTTGTATTCTTTTTGCAGTGCTGTGCATCAGACTTTGTGCATACAAGGCAAATGCTTGACCATAGAGGGACACATCCCCAACTTTCATTTGGTTTCTAAACCATTTTATTCTCAGGGGCTCCTCTTAGGGAAACTTCCAAAAACTTTGGTGTTGAAAATCCTTTGCAATGTATAACATCAGGTATTTAATAAATAATCCTTTGACTAATCCTTTTAGGGTTAGAGTTACAATTAAGGTTACTCACTCACCCATTATTATTATAGGCTGGAGTTAAAAATCCTTACTGTACTTAAAGTAAAATGTGGAGTGTGTCTTTAGAGAAATAAACTTTAATACTGTACTATAATTACCTCTTCTCAAAAATAATTTGACTTTTTTCAGAATCATCTTCTAAATTTATCCCTGTTCTTCCCAAATAAGGAGAGATGCTTCAGGCACATTAGAAGCTAATAAATTGACAGTTTCTAGATTAAAGCACATATGGGGACAATGATTGAAGAGCTTCCACACTAGTAAAGTGAATAATATGCACCTAGAGATCCTCTTTGGATAAAGAATCCCTGGGGGCATATTTCAAAGTCCACTGAGTTGCAGGAGGGGTTGGAGAGCTCTTCAAGAAGAGTGGACCATAAATCACTCGCTTTTTATATACTTTTTCCCCTAAGAAAACAGAGACTGAAGCCATGACTCAGGCTCGCCAAGACTGAACCTGTGTTTCCAAGAAGTCAAAGACTTTTGAAACAGAGACCACCGAGTTAGGTTCACAGAAGCAAATGCCAACCTGAATGTTGATGCTGACAATGCAGGGAGCCCCTCTCCTCCTTCACAGGTTTATGTCAGTCTTAACTAGTCCCAACTTCCCTTCCATGGGAGTCGTGAACTTCAGCAAAAGTATCCTGGACAACTCCAAATCCAACAAACAAGTTGGCCAATTTTTTTTCACACTGAGTTCCTTTACTGGCCTTTAACAAATAGCTTTCCATAGATGTTGATTTTTCTTTAATGAAATGCCTCACCCTGATCAGCTTAAAGTGTAATTGACAGAGTGAAAACCGCCTGGATTATTGTCGCTGTTCATGGACCATAAAGAGGAACAAGTTGATGACAGTGACGTTTGGGAGAGGTCCCTGCACTGTTTTTCCTGGTCCACAGACAGTCACTGTGTGCTTCTGGGACTGTGCTCATCTCAGCTGAGCTATGAGAAAAGGATCTGAGATTGTGAAGGGAGAAGAGGGTGACTTAGAAATACATTCCTCCCTCATAAATCCTGTCTTTTATTACAGTTGATTTAATGTGTTTTAACCGTGTTTTTACTTTTCAGATATAAGAACTAAATGACTAAACTGAACTTTTATTTTCCCACTGACATTAGTGAGAATTGTCTTGATATTCGACTGAATGACAGAGATCAACTTCCTTTCTAAATGCAAAGACACTTTGACTCAATGAATAGCCAACATCACATAGTCACAAAATTGCTGCTGGAAGCTGAATTTGATTTCTCCCAGGTCGTTTGTTGCTCCATTCCCACTCTGAATTCAAATGACATTGGAGTTAAACTCTAGTTCTTCTCTATAAGACTTGCACATTTTTACACATGCTATTTAACACCCATGCCTCAGTTTCCTCTTCTCTTATAAAAAGAATGCCTGTTTTAGAGAATGGATTGAAGCTTAAATGAGAGCTATACATTAACACATGCTTTTAGCACTTGCTGTCATTATTATTTAAAGAATTTTTTATTTATGTGCAAGCAGAGAGAGAGAAAAGAGAGAGAGAGAGAGAGAGAGAGAGAGAGAGAGAGAGAGAGAGAGAGAGAGAGAATTGGTACACCAGAACCTCTGGCAGAAATGAATTCCAGATGCATGCAGCTTTTTTGGGGGGGTTTTACCTGAGTACTGGGGAATCGAACACAAGTAAATTTAAGTGCATTAACTGCAGAGCCATCTCTCCAGCTCTGCTGTCATGATTTTTGTTGTTATACCTCCATTGTGTGTCAAAATACATAAAGAGGAAACAAGTGTTATTCTAGGATGACAAGATAGAGGCAAATTTGCTTCTCATCCACTGCCATGCGTGAGGACTCTAGACGCTCTGTGTTGCGCTCAGGTTAAGGCTGTATTCCTGATCTTTGGAACAAGGCTCAAAAGACCCTCCCAGCTGGCATGCACGGCCATTTCTAGCTCCTTCTTTGCTGTTCTCTGGCATGATTCACACGCCTCTCCATGGTCTGCTTAGCCTCACTCTAGTTCTCTGAACAACCCATGTCTTGCTCAGGCCAGGCCTTCATGTGCATCCCCCTATGTCCAACAAACACCTCCTGGAACATATGTTCTGGTTAATTTCACAACTCTTAGTCTTAGAAAAAACTTGGTAGTTCCATGAAAAGCCGCACTTCCACATTTTGTGTTACATAAGTTACAGATTTGAATTTCCCCTTCTCTCGTCTATCTTCCTAGCTTAGCGAGACACTGGTCTTAATATCAGGACAGTGTTCTCTTCACTGTTTTAATCCTAGCTTCTGAAATAGCCATTTAGTATTTTCTCAATAAACAGTAGTTCAAATGAGTGAATAATCCACATTGGACCTTTCTCATCATACAAAGAATCCTCATCTCTGAAGAAAATTAGACTTTTTTTCTACTCCTAGTTGCTAGAAAGTGGGAACCTCCATGCTACAGGTGTGCCTAGAGCTCAATGTCAAAATCACTGATGCAGCAGTTTCTCAAGTGAGACTCATCCAAACTTCTGACTTCCCACTATGAGGGTTTAGGAGAGAATCTGCTTGCCCTGGGAGAGGCCATGGGAAAAAGGAGAATGGTGATTAGGTTTCTTCGCTAAACGAAGGACTGGCAGAAGCATGATCTCCATGTCTGTCTGGGTAATCCTCCCTTCCATTTTCTCATGATTGCCTGAAGTAGGCTTTCTTAATCACTCACGGGGTTTAGAGTGTGATCTCTTGAATGTATAATTATCTCTATTATTCAAAATAAAAAAGAGACACGTGCCCAGTCAGGAAAAAAATATAAAAATAAAAGTGTCGCCTCCAGCAGAAAACAAAGATCAACTCTCTTTGAGGCTCCCATTCTGTTTTCAGTGCTCTGACAGTGAGCTCCATCCCATGAATGTCCCTGGGTCCCTGGAGTTGTGACTTTTGAAACAGCAGAGGCAAGATAAGAATATGTGGGAGCAGCAGATCCAAAGGTGCAAAGTGTTAAGTGCTGAAGAAACCAGGTCATGTTGCCCTGTTACATAGGAGGATGGGTATATGCTTGGGCAAATTAATTGGAAACACACACCTTCATAGTGTCAGAGGTCTTCTCTCACCCACCCCCACTCCACCTGCCGTCTTTCAGAAACGTCTTCTTTACCTATATTCCTGAAACTCTTTGCATAGTGGATGTGAGTCTCATAGCTTAGTCATTGGCTGAAACCTAATAATTCCAGGAACTCAGGTTATGTTGCACAAAGACAAAAATCTTTACACATGATTAAAATGACTGGCTTCTAGAATTGTCTCTGACCCATACATGATGTTAAGACTCTGAGATGTACTTTCTCCTTGGGCTTAAATTTCCTTTTCTTTAAAAGAAGGCACTGATTTTCATGGCAGAGTAGCAACCTTTTTTTTTTTTTTCTATATGAGGCTGAAAGTAACTACGGTGAGCTTCACAGACCCATGGTCTCCACTAAATTCTCTCTTTTCTGAAGGTTTGGAATAGCTACACACAGTAGTAGTGAGTGTGGTTGTGCTTTCGTAAAGTTTCATTTCATGGACACTGAAATTTAGGATTCATGCACGTTTTGCAAGCTGCAAAATATTCTGCTTTTGATTTTGTCCAATTTATATCTACAGATGCCATTCTTAGCTCATGAGTGGTACAAATGCCAGTGGCTGGATATGTTTTGCCATCCCTGATCTACACCAGGGATCTCAAAAGTAGGGCCAATAAATGTTAAAGAGAGCTTTGTAGAGTAAATGCATGGCAGCCCACTTCATTGCATTGGCCTGGTGTGACTTTCGTCACAATATTAGATTTACTTTCAATTTCAAATGCAATTAAATGTGGGTGTGCGATTTTCTTGTATCACCAAGGGAGTTTGAAAGGTGGAGGAAGTCTTTTGTTTTTGACTATCACTAATGTCCATGAACCCCTGAAATGTATTGTGGCTGATCTATGGCATCTAGGGTATCTCCAGGTCACCATGGGCTGAGGAAAATTTGATAAATTTCATATATTCATGGCCATGACAGGGAGTTGAGACATGAATAATATAGAAGAGTGGAAAAAATCTTTTCTACTGCATTCAGCTTTAAAGTACATCATGAATATTTTTCTCTTGGAAGATTTACTTTCTTAATCCTCCTTGCTTATATGAAAATGAGTTTGCATTACCTAAGCTCATAGTGGATTATATTGGAATTGGGATGGGGAGGAGAGGTGTGCTGGAAACACAGTGAAGATGATGTCCCAGGAAAATCCTTCTCCTCCAGGCCTCTTGACTCCCCAGCCATTGAGATGATTTCTTTTCTCTCCATTATTGCATGTTCTCATCTGAGTCTGTATTATGTTTCCTATTCTGTCTATCTACCCTTGATCTGACCCAATCCTGGGACTTCCTGATGTTTCCCAAGTGGCAACCACTATCTCAGAACCTAGGGTGCAGAAAATGGTTCTTTCTGCTTGCACACAAGACCAGGTCAGTTAATTCAGGCAGGAGATAGAACATACTGGAATGCTAAGCGTGTGCTTTTAACGGTGGATTCAGTTACCAGTATAAAATAAATACCACTGAGCATCCACATGCAGGGCACTCTGAGCACATCCCTAAGATCCCCCAGCAGGAGAAAGGATTTAAAGGAATCCTGGATTATAAATGCCAATTAACCTTTCCTTCTTGTCAAGGATTCCATGACATTCACTTTTGAAAAGGTGAATATGATATTTAGGAGTTAAAGGGTGTCTTTATCTCATTCTTTTTCTTGGAGCCGGAAGCTATTCTCTCTAGCCTCATGACCTGAGAGTAACCTGTTAGTTCATAAGCTTGAGCACATGAAGGGTAAGTCTCAATTTTTGAGTCTCAAAACAGGCTTTGAAAGCCTATGACTGGGATGAAAACCTTTAGAGAAAGTACTTTGAGAGTTGTAATCGCCTGTGTATTGTAAATAGTTATAATGAAGTTTGTGGCATAGATGGACTTTGGTGTGCATGGAATAAGTGTCTAAAAAAGTAGACATGACTTTTACAGAAAGTTTGATATGAATATTGGCCATGCTAGGGAGATGGGGCAGCTTTGGAAGCTGATGGAGATTTCTGAGAAGATAATTCTCTCTCTTCATTGGTGAACTTTAAGGGGTTAAGGGAGATGATCTGAGATTACATCTGAACTTGAGCCTACTTCATGAATGGATTCTGGCATGGCCCAAGGGTGCCCTGTGTTAGCAGAGGGGAGCAGCATTAAGCAATGAATGGTGCAACATCATGTCTGAGCAAGAATACCCAATGCATCAGAAATAACTGGAACCCAAAGTTGGCACAGAAGTCGTTTAGTAAACAGTTGTGCATATCTACAAAGGACCTTGAGACAGAACTTTGTAGACCTGGAGAGCTCTCATGGACAGAAATGGGAATTCAGTAACAGGTTAAATAATAATTGTCTTCATGACATATTTTGCTGATAGGAACTGTAGGAAGAGAAATTTAATGTAAACATAGTAGAGGAATACATAAGAATTGATAAGTTATATGTAATATAAACACAATAGAGAAATACATTAGAAATTGATAAGTTCCATGTAGAAAAAAAAATGTTGGGAGGAGAGTGTTCTAGTGTGGTGGTCAGTTTTAAACTCAGAGAAAGTAGTCCTGAACTTGCAGATGACAAGAAAGAGAACCAAGGGGGGAGGCAGCAACAACCAGCGCAAGGCCTGGAAGAAGGTGTGCTTGAGCACAGGAGGAATTGAGAAGATATGGAGCCACGATGTGGTCAAGGAGAAAAGAGCAGGAGATGCCAAGGTCAGATATGTTTGAGAGCCAGGCACTCTGTAGACTGCTTTTTATCTTATTCTTATCACAGTGATATGTTATTTGAGAGTTGTAATAGCCTCTGTATTTTAAACAGTTAAAATGTTTAAATGCCTTCTGTTATTTGGGTAGAGGGGCAACACAATCTGACTTAAATTTTTAGCCAGATCATTTCAGATGTTCTGAGTTACATAGCTTATGAGAGTAAAGCTGGAAGCAGAAACAGTACTAGGGAGGCAAATTCAATATTCCAGATGTGATGGTGGAACAGTAGACTGGGTCGGAGTGCCACAGTTCACAGTCATATACATGGTTAGTCTCAACTTATTTGTAAGGAAGAGACAATGCTATTTTATGAAACAAAATGTGGGTTCTGAGTAAAAGAAAAGTCAAAAATGACTTTAAATTTTGACTCAATACCTATCAGGATAAAGTTACTGTTTACAAAGTGTAGAGGACAAAGAAAGGAAGTTCAGGGTTACAATTGAGACCTGTGATAGGTAAGGTGTCTACTTTCAGAAGAAGGTGGGATCTAATGTAACAGGGGAAGCATTGATGATGAGGGAAGGTAGATGAGAACAGGTGCACTGGTGTTGGTGGGTAGAAAACAAAGCCAGCAGCTAAAATCATCTTGGATCCAGATGTTTTCCTCATCATTCAGTGTAATCCTCTCAGAGATTAGATGCATGCTGGCAAAGAACACAGGAGAGAAATCATTAATTACCACAGTTAACATTTAAGGTAAATTTACAGAAATTTGTAAATATCAAACTGTATCTGCTATTAGGTGGGATTAAGGTTTAGATAAATATCTATTAATGGAGATTAGTTTTCTTTGTATGCTCTATTTTGTGAATTATCGATATCATATGTGCTCTACTTTCTATCAGAAAAATTAATGGAAAGACAAGATGATGAGTATATGAGATCAATGACTAGGCAGACCAAAAGGCATGATTGAAAGTAGAGTGCAAACAATAAGAAAAAAAAAAAAAGAGAGATGTGACCCCATGTCAAGTGATGGGAAAGGTATAGGATGATCCTGAATTTGTTTGTTTTGCAAAATGCATCTACATAGAAGCTCTTTTATCCAGGGACCAGACTTTTGTGTGGCATTGACAATCCTCAGAACCCTCAGAGGAGCATGACTCAAATCATTTCCTAAGAAGGAATAACTTAGAAAAGACTCCAAGGAATGGTCCTGCCATCTTCATGTATCTGAAGAGATAGTATCGAGAAAAAAAATTACACTTTTACTTTGGGGACTTAAACCAGATTCAGACTAATGTGGAAGTTTCAGGAAAAAGTTGTTTACAAGGTGAAATGGGCCAGTGTGGTTCAAAGCCTACAAGAAGCCATCCCTAAGAGGGGAGTGAGCTCCATCAAGAGAGTTTCCACAGAATTCTCATGCTGCTTGGCAGGGAATTATAGGAAGGCTCCAGCACTAGGGTTCTTCCAAATTAGCCAGTAATAGCAACAAAAAAAAACACTAAAAGAGATGTTGGTTATGAAGGACGAGCAGGAAATATAAAGAATTAAATGAGGACACAACTGAGAAAATTATGTTCTGGCAAAGCAAAATAATGACTGGCCATGTAATTCGGTACAGACTTCAACTAGTTGGCTTGCCAGAAAGATTCTGGGTTTATTTGAACCACAAAAATGTAAATATCACCAAAATAAATAATGGATAATTTAGCAGAAGTCTTATTCATATTTTAGAAATGTGCATGCACACACACATACACACACACACACACACACACACACATGGCAAAATCTGTTTCTAAGGGAGGTTTTAAGGGATCAGAAGCTGGGATTGGAGTAGAGGCCACAAAGCTACATTTTACTGTGGGGTGTTATTTTTTCAAATGTCTCCTAATCACTTTGCAGAACCTGTCTGGAAGGGCCAAAATATTAGTGTACTTAGCAGCAAGGTAGTCAGGTGATTATTGTCTCATGCAAATCTCTCTTGGATTCACCTCAGATGAACACAGCAAAATTACAGTCTCTGACTTTGAATTGGCCTCAAATAGTTTTTGACAACACAGAGACTATCATATGTAAAAGCTAAACTCAGAATTCTACCTCAACTGTATGCCATACTGCTATGAAAAAGTTTGCTTTTTACAACTCAAAGTTTAAAAGTGAGACGGTTATCTCTCGCTCCAGAAATTTAGTCATTATACCCATTTATTTGTAAATGCCTGTTTTAGTACTTACTAGCACTTTGGGAAAAGAAATTAATTAGGGTAATATTTTGTCTTCAAGGAGTTCTTACGGAAGAGAAAGTTCAAACAAGCCAACATAATAACAGCGTTCTATGCTACATTGGTGTGTGACAGAAAGTGCTGGTAGTTGTAGGCTTTCAAAGACGGATAAAAGGCTTAAGTGTGGAGGCACAGAGGCAAAGAAGAGGAAGAAGGAAGACTGTCAGGAAGATGGAAATGTCAGGTCTAAGAGTGTGAAATAGGAAAGGAATGGTTATTATTTCAGCCTGGCTGGAAGAACAGTTACATGAATGTAGGGGGCTCAGGGATGGAAAAATTGGCAGGTTTGGTAGTTTCCGAAGGGTTCCATAAAGGACCTGAGATCTCAAAAGACCTTGTATGCTAACAGAAAGAATTAGAATTTCTTTCTGAAAGACAGAGGAAACACTTAGGAACTTTTAGACATGTAAGAAATCATGTTTCAACTTTTAGGGGAATGAGAAGTGAAGATAAAATGATGTAAAATTTATGCAATGAGTAAAACACAAGGATTTAGGATCAGAGATCATCTGAACTATGTCTTAATGTGGGTTCTCATACCATCCCCCTCTTGTCTTATCCTTTTTTTTCCAGGAGGAAGATGTAGTAGAGTCTTAGAAAGTGCATGCATCTATGTACCAGTCACCCAAATCAAGATAATCAAAACATATAACATTTCTGTCTTCCCAGAAAGTCTCCTCATGTCCATCCCCACATTTCTATGATTATGAGTATTTCTGTCTCTTCTAAGATTTTATACAAATAGATACATATATTGTGCATTTTGGAGCTTGGCTTCCTTAATTTAGCATACTTTTTCAGATATAGTGTTGCAGTGTATATCAATTATTTTTCTTTTCATTGTCCATCATATGGGACAAACCAAAATTTGTTGAATTTGTTAAGGGAAGGTGGATACTCCATCATTTGATTAATCACGATAGTCTTACCCATGTCAGCATTGTTCAAATGTCCAAAGTTTGTCTAAGTCTCTTAACTGTGAGCTCATAAAATCAAAACACAAGTACTTTTAACACATATGGCAGAGAGTAAGCATTCCCAAAAGAAGAATGGCAAAAATCAAGAAAAAGATTAGACCAATGCAAGATAGAAAACCAAAAGGCAAACATCAAATCTTATAGCTTCATGTCATCAGGACTTGTGATTATATCATATGGGTTCACAAAGGCTTAGGCAACACTGCCCATCCGGTCTGTTGTGTGCACCCTGGGCAATCCATCCCAATCCAGCAGCCCTCATATGTGGCTGTCTCATAGCCCTGGCATCTCCAAAACCCAGAAGTCTATACCTCAACCTGCAGCTTTTCTTCACAGCCTCACACAATGGCCTCACAAGGTCTCCTTGCAGGGACTTCAATTCTGCCTCATACTACATAGCCTCAGTGGATCCCATAAACCATCAAATACCCATGAGCCTCTATTTCCTGCATCTTTATGTATCCAAAACTAGTGGCAGGTGGGTGATGCTACCAAGTTCTTCCGAAGGGGATGAAGCCCCCTTGAGGAATGAGACATTTTTTCAGCATTCCTCCTTAAGTTCCCAATCATGCTGAAGAATCAGGACTCCTAATAGGTTGAACAATCAATGGGTTGGGACTGGCATTCAAGGCATCTTTCCTATTGTGCCAATGGAGAGCAGCCGGCCCATCTTCAAGAGTGATAATCTCTTTAACAATTGTAGCTAAAGCCATTATATTCTCTGGGCCTGAGGCCTTAATTTCTTTCTGTACTACACTTCACATCATTCATAACTTTCTATTCTATATTTTCTACCACCAAACACAATCATTCCATTATTTTAAAATTCAGCTTTGCTTAAATTATCAAGACATTGGCAGAATGAAGCCCACCTTTTTGCCAGAAAATTCACATCAACAGCCTCCAGCCCAGTTCAAAATAAAGATTTTTTCCCCTCTGAAACCTCTTAAGCTGATCCTTCATAGTCTATACCTCTCCTTACATTTTGGCTTTTCAAACTCTCATCAGAATGGCCACTAAGCTCTGTTAATAGTATTGTGAAGCTTGTTTAGTCCAAGTTCAAAATCTTTTCACGTTCATCCCTTGAATCATTTCCAAAATACTAAAAACAACATAGTCATGTTTATCACAGCCATGGCCTCACTATTCAATACTAATTTTTATAGCAGTTCCATGGCTGGAACAAAACAACCAACCTGAAACAGCTTATAAAAAGGGAAAGGGTTTACTTCTGGCTTATACTTTTGAGGTTATTTTTGGTTTGCAATGGGGGTAAAGCATGCAGGAGCAGACAACCGGATATCACATCTTTCTATCAGCAGGGAGGAAGGAGAGAGAGAAAGAAAGAAAGAGAGAGAGTGAAAGAGAGAGAAAGAGAGAGAGAATGAAAGAAAGAAAGAAAGAAACAAAGAAACAAAGAAACAAAGAAAGAAACAAAGAAAGAGAAAGAGAGAGGGGAAATAAGACCCCTGTTTGCAGGGCTGGGTTATAACACTTCAAAGCCTACCTCCAGTGACATACCTCCTCAGGAAGGCTCCACCTTCTGAAGGTTCCTTAGGCTTGGGATTAAGTTTGTACCCTAATCACAAACACATGAGAGGATGAGGTACATTTAATATTCAAATCACTGCAGCCCCTTATACCTGGAGAAGGAAGTATAATTTGTAATTTGAAACAATAGCTTTGAAGAACATTTTGAAAACTTCTATGAAAGTTTCTAAATATCCTTGTATTTTTACATAAAAATATACCCTTTATGATATATCATACAGAAATATATTTTTATAATTCATCATATAGAAAATATAAAATACAAAAATATAAATGACCTATAATATTACAAAATGTTACAGCTCTTTTTTTTCAGGTAATTATGGACATTTTCCCTCACAAATTTCCATCCACTCTGCATATGTCTGCTGCTTCTATAAACTATAAATGCATTGAGATGGATGCACTGCTTAATGGTATAAATCAGTCAAATGTGCTATTAGGAAAGTGAAGATCTGGTATCTGCTGCTCTCATTATTTTCGGATTCAATCATTCATCCACTCAAGTGTTCATGAGAGTCATATCTTATGCAATGCACTTGTAGATTCTGGACCATGAGGGTAAAATAGGGATATTCTATATGTTTGCTTTTAGTGATCACTTATCTAATAAGAGAAGGAAAACAGCCAAATAATAACAGTAATATTGCATCATTATCATGTGCCAGGCACAGTGCCAAATATTTTTGTTATTCTTATTATTCAAGCTCACATTGGAAATTTTCATAAACCCCTTTTATTGAAGAGGAACTTGAGGGTTACAGGACTTAGGTAAGTTGCTACAAGTAACATAAATATTGGAAAAACCAGAGTATGAACCCAGGCAACTGGACACACAGACCTGTATCTATCCCAACTCTCCACTGTGCTGCTCACCTGCAGTGCTACAACCTCACAGGTGCCATAGGCAGGGCAGAAGTCCTTTTGGAAGCTTTGGAAAGGGCATGATGGTTATTCTCTTTATGATATCACCTAAGTGTCCATGGCTTCCCACATGTGTCCTGGCTTTCCCCACAAGTTCCTGCTTTTGCCAGCTTGAATCGAGCTTCTCTCTCTCTCTCTCTCTCTCTCTCTATATATATATATATATATATATATATATATATATATATATATCTCCTAAGTTTTGGGTCACTTGCTATTGATTTCATGAAAGCTTTCTTGAAACCTGTGGTCAATTTTATTTTTTTTTTTTTTTTTTGCTCAATTTTTTCATTGCATTCTCTCATCACTTAACTTGTCTGTTCTCTCTGTGCTATTGTTGAGTGCAAATTGTGAATATGGTTCATCTCTTATGTCTCACACAGGCATGTTCATTGAATAAAAGAGTGACTTCAATTGTCAGTTTGTCCATAAATAGGCATGCTGTGACCTTACAGAGAAGTAAGGTCAAATATTACCAGGAAGGATTTAAAGAAGGAATCAAGAGATAAAGGGATTATCTTTTTCTTAAATAATCATGCTCTTTTCGGGTAAATTGCTTCTCCACCATGGCATGTCCTAAAAAAATTAAAATGAAATAAAATCAAAAGTTTCTTGGATCCAGCTTTCTTTTCTCTCCACAGAAAAGTCATGTTCAGTAGATTATGCAAAACGAGTTGAGGTGAGATGGGATTTGGTCATAAATTTAATAGATCAACATTTTGCTATTAAAAATCTAAAGAGCTCAAGTATGCCTGCAGTATCTGTCATGAATTGAATCTTCACCAACAATCTGTTTGAAGCACAATAAGGCTTCTGAGCTTTTTTCAAAAGACAGAGTCTTATTTTAGGGGCCACCTCCAAACTTTCGCCACTTTTCTGACTATTAGCACAGAGCAGTTACTTCATCTGTCCAAGGCCATAGAGTTCTTATTAGGACTTCTAAACCTAATATATGATTCTACAAATCACATGGGACTAGATTAAAGTTACTAGGCATTGCCTGTAAATTTAGAATTTGAGGCACCATTTTTCATTTCATATGAGGGGGAATACCAGAATTGAAGGTACAGAAGTGATAAAAGAAAGAGTAATTCTGATGATACGAAGGATTAAGATAATTAAAGAAGACATACTTTCTGCTTTTTCTGTCATCTACGGACCTGTGCTATCGGTTGGTTTCCATCCTGCAAAAGCTGCATCTCTTTCAAGGCCACAGTCCTCACTGGGCCTTCTTTTTAAACTGCACTGTTGCGCAGGAGACAGGTTCAGCAGGGTGGGGAGGTGGAAGGTAGAAGAGAAGTCGGGGTTATTTCAGGCCTTGCTTCTCTAAGCCTTCCACGTCTGAGCTGGGGTCAGACCTTCCTGTTGTGAAACACTGGAGCAGTTGTTGCGGTCTGAAGATAAACAACATTCCTGCAGTTCTCCCAGAGGCTGCAAGAGTCCTGTGCTTTTGAACATTTCCAGGAGGCCGGCATCAGCGCACTAGCAGCTCAGCGCACACAGCAGTAGCTTTGTGGTCTCTGGGCACTTAAGCTGGGTTATGGTAATGAGCCCAGGGTGAGGTCTGTGCCTGTGCCTGGGCATTAAACCTGGGAAACACTAGCATCCTTTGTGCAGCCTTGGAAGCTCAACTTGTGCTGATGGCAGGTTGGTAAGAAAAAGGGCATTTTGCCCTGATGTTCAAGGTCTCCATCTTCATTAAAATTGAGGCAGAATTAGGACTCCCTTGGGGCTATCCAACTGCAAGTTTGGAAACCCAGATTAAGACGTTAACAAATTCAACCTGGGGTTATCGTGAAAGCTTTGGACCTAAGGTTATTATTGCAATAAGAAGCATACCATATGAGTTTCCCGTAAGTTCTCGGTTCTTATATAGATAGGCATGGTTTTAAGCAGCAAAAATGCAACAAATCAAAGAATAGCTCAGACTTGCCTTTGCCTTTATGTCTGAGAGTGGTTGGAGTGATGATTCACGGACTGGGAATGCCAGTGCTGGCCCCTAGCTTAATTCTACCTGCAGATGCCACCAGGGACAACCAAGTACAAAAACACGTTCTTGTGCCCAGCACCGCTTTCTATAGCTGATCAATTCCACTAATACTCGGTGATAATTATTTCCCAGATTAAAATATTAAAGCATATTTTTAAAATATCTTAATACATTTATTTTTTATGAGTTACATTATTTAGTGGGCAAACAATGCGTTGTTATCCCGAATTCCCCAATTCCCCCCCTTCCCATCCCTGATCAGATGGATATCCTCCTCCGTGGGCTGTCTGTATTAGTCCTTATTTTTAAAAGCTTCTATTAAGCTCATTTTAGCAATAAGACACTGAGGCTCAATAGATACGACTTTACCCAGATCCTAGACTTGCCACCGTTGTATCAGTAAAATAGCTAAAGCTGATGGAGTCAAGTCATGTGACACCAAAATGCTTGGTGATTCCCACCTCCCTCACTCTTACTTACACATACATCACACTTTTTGGTGGGGGAGGGGTAGTATTGTAGCAACTTTACTAATAGGGAATTAACTACTTTGAGGGTTAACTTTGGCAGTGCCATAGTGAGGGACACACTGTACCAATGCTTTCTTTCCATATCTCTAAGTGGTGGCAGCTGTGGTTCTAGAGCCTTTCTGGAGTCGAAGCTGGAATTCCCTGCACTTGAGCTAATCCTAACTGCCCTTGAAATGTTCATTATTTGAAAGGTTTCAAGGACAGTTATATTTGTCTTGGACAGTAGGAGTGAAATATATCCAAAGGACTTTTTTTTTCAAATATATTGCTTTTAAGTTTTTCAGGGAGGGTAATGTGGAGGGGGGGAATCATCAGGGGGGATAAAAGATTTTAAAAGCTCATGAGACTGAGTGTTTATTCGTTGGTGGGTCTGCTCTTTACTCATGGAACTCCTGACCTGTCATCTTAGGTCTTCTGATACTTCTGGGTTCTCATTGATGAAATAGGAGGAGGAGACTCCTTCAATGAACTGTATATAGTGTAATAGCCTTCATAAGGAAAGCACTGACCATAGATCCTCATACAGAGATGGCACTAAATTCATAACTAGTTTTTATATTCTCCCTAAATACTAACATTCCTAAAGAGAAAATTATTTGCTTTCTGTAATTTTAGTTTTTTTTTCAAAGTGAGCCTCTACTCAGATGTACTGAGATACTTAATATAAGAGCAGAACCTAGTGGAAAAACATCTCAATAAATCAAAAGATGGTTTTCTGGACTCATAATTTCTCCTGTATTGTCCCTCTTTAATAGTTTCTTTGTTAGTATTTGTTTTTCATTTCATTTCCTGACAGTTGGAACTATAATAATATTGGATACAAATTCCAATAAACCTAACTATTTGTACCAAAGTAGTAATTTTTTTCACCAGTGCTACTGGGGTTAGAACCTAAGGCCTTATGCATGCTAGACAACTGGTCTACTGCTGAGGTATCTTTTTTTTGTGATGCTGAGAATAGAAGCCAGATTTTTGTGCATGTTAGGAAATCACTCTACTACTCAGAGGGGTGATTTAGCTATTGGTGCCATGTCATGAAGAGTTTGGGAATTCATGAACAAATTTATAAAAGGAGAATACTGAAGCAAACCATGTAGCCCACATGTCGTCATTATAAGACATTCTCTGTTAGAGATGAAAATGACCTTAACTTTCCACTCTAACCAAACTCTCTTGACTTTATAGGAGAGAAACCTTGGTTTGAGAGAGCAGTTACCTTTCACAGGTCAGGATCCATAGCTGAGTTGGAATTGGAAACTTAGATCCCTCAACTCCTACTCACTATATTACCACTGAGTAAAAAATAATGTCAAGGAATAGAGAATACGTTTCTTGCATGTTAAACTACTTTCCTTTAAGCCAAAATTTCCAAGCCTTTGCTAGAGACACTGGCATGTTCAAGTTCAATAATTTCATGGTCTGGAAAATGTTTGGCTTCCCTTAGACAGGCTGCATTAAAGAAGCCTATGTAAAATGTCCTTGAGGGCGACGGCATGGCCATTGAATTGTGCCAATCTCTCATTGTGGTGTGTGTTGACCAGTGTGAATCTTAGTGCCTGTATTTAATAATTTTTTTTTCATATACATCTACCTGCTCTGGTGCTTCAGCTATCAGACACATAAACCATATAGCTTCCTACCATGGTTGCTTCTGTTTGGAGTATTGACCTTGATAATGTCAGGGTATGGGACCTGCAGGTCTCTGATGTACCCAGGTACGTTGTCATGTAGAGACCTGTTGACTTGGGATGAATGATTTATAAAAAAAAACCTGAGAAGAAGAGCCATACCATGCACATACAGCAGAAGTTCTCCTGCACAAGAACTTCCTGGAAGTTCTTTTAAAATATGAAAGTCAGACATTACTGCCTATATTTCTGATTCAGTAGATCTGAATGAAGATAAGAAATACACATAATTGTCAATTTCCTTACACATACTCATTTGAGTGCCCAGGGGTCACATGAAGAGAGGGTCACTGGCATACAGCCATGATATGTTGGCACACAGAGATAACATCCAGTAATGTTAAAGGAATATAAAGAATTCTGCAAGTGTTATCTGTAATAGGCTTTCAGGTTGAGGGCTTCAGTTTGTCCCCTGGGGTCAACTTGGGTCTTTAAAGATCTGGCCACTATTCGGGAAGACATTTGATATTCTGGTTTTAATGTAAACACTTCCCACCTGTCCCAAGTATGTGCGTCCCCTTCCAAGAGTGTCAACATTTCTGACATTGGCAGAAGCCTAATCTTTTCCCTCCTCCCTTCTCACTCTTCTTCTTTCCTGGCCTGCAACTGTTCTTTTCACAGCTGTGGTTGTTTCATTCTGTCTGCCTCTCTCCTCTCGCCACCCCTCCTGTCCACCCTCCCCCACCTGCCATTAAGATCAAAATACTCTGTTTTTATTTATTTACACCACAGTTGTCAGTGTCCTGTCTGGGTCACTGTAGTACGGCTTGCTGGGAAATGTGATCCACGAAGAGTTCTTAAAACTGTGGATACTTGTTGTAACCAATGTACACACAGTCAATAACACACACCTTCCTCTTCCAGGGATTGGTCTGGAGATGGATGGATTAGGACAGTGATTCAGGATGATCCAGGAGGCATGAAGCCTAATGGTCCTTGGAATTTACACCAGGCCATTTAAAGGTATTGAACATATCTGAGTATTTAAAATGTTAGTGCAAGATCAGGGTCAATTGTTAGTGGAAAGAGCTCTATATTAGGAGTCAAGAAATTGAAGTTCAAATTCCAGCTCTACCACCAATAAGCCCAGTGACCTTGAACAACATTGTCTTTCTTTCTGTCTGTCTTTCTTTCACTCCTTTCTCATGGACTTGATGATTTCCAGGGTCTAGTCTCCAGTGGGTTTAAAGATACAGAATTTTTGAAGACTTCTTAGAGTGTTTGAATCCTGGTGTCCTTAGTATTCTACCTAGCGATCCCAAGTTGGCTTATAAGGAGAGTCCAGTCCTCATTCTGGAAAGTGTAGGAAAGAGATTAGGATGTGCAAGCCAATCACCCTGCAAGGTTTTGCACAGCAAGTAGCCTGTCTAAGGATGACTCAAGAGAAGCAGCCTGCCAAGCAGTAATCCCAGCAGTGATGGAAAAAGGATGGAAAAGGCATCTAATGACGCAGAAGCAAGCAGGAAAATCAGGGTGCAAATGCATGAATGTGAAACTGAATGGAATTGATTAGACCCTTCAGGTCTTTGCAGCCTCTTCTCCTTCATGTTCATGTGCTGAGTGATACCAAACTTCAGGAGACTTAGCACAGTGTGATGTCAACATCATACTGTTGGGAACTAGTCTTTCTGTACACACACACACACACACACACACACACACACACACACTCACACACAACGCATGCACGCACATGCGCGTGCACACACACACACATACACACACACACGAAAAATCTGTTAATTTGCCAGATTACCATGACTACTACAGTGGTTTTACTAATCTTTTAGGTTATTTTTCCTTTTGAAGCTAAAAATCTATCTGTTTATATTTCTATAGAATTAAAGCATACCACAGAGGTGTTTTTATAGTCATTTGTAAAATAACTCAATATTGTTTAGTAAACATTTCCTCATTCATTTAATCCAATGAATGACATGATCTAAATTTACCCTGATAAAAAAAGCTCTTTCACTGAGCAAGTATACCCAATTCCTTCAAAAAAAAAATAAATACTATTGAATAAGAATTGCTAGGCTGGGTGAACTGCAGGAACTCTCGAAGGAATTGGGAAATGGTTTAATTAAATCATTTCATTCTCTAGAAGCCTGGGAACTATCATAACTCACTGGCAACATGAAGTCAGAGATTTCACTAAGAGGTTAATTACACTGCTACATTTCTTGCTGAGAGACTCCTTTATTTAACTAGTCCAAGGCCAATGGAAGGTTCAGGCACATTGCTTTCCCAATTGAACCATTCAAACAGAAATTTTATTCAATCATAAGTTTACTAAAGACTTTTAGCTTGCCAGATACTGTACTAAATCCTACAGATATAAATTGGTAAAAATAATATTTAGAAATTTCAACGGGACATTTTCAGAGTACATAACAAACAGTCCACAGTACATAGAGTTCCACATTGAGTCCAAGACAAATGCTACTCAGAACCCTCTCAGAAACCTGAAGAAAGAACTTTAATTTGTCCAGATCCTCATTGTTTTTTCTTTACTAACATTAGGAATTTGATTTAGAGATTTCAATTTTTTTCCGACTTTCAAATTTTATAACTCTAACTTGGCTCTTGTGTAAATATTCAAAATAATAGTAAAATGAATTTAATTATAGAAAAGGGTCATTCTCTATCGCATATATTTTTATGTTTTTTTTCATAAATTATGTGCTTTCTATTGCATTTCTGTGTTTCTTTTCTCTTTAAATGCTTGTATATTTTCATCAATATATAATATTTTTAGGTTTTGTTTACACAATGTAAATATCCTGAAAAAAAAAGTATAGAAAGATGACCTCATACCACCTCAGCCCACTTAATTCTGTGCATAGACGTTTAAGGATTTCTATGCTTTTGATTATGAAATTGACACATCTTTTTTTGCTCTGGGTGAATTTGGGTTGGCCTGTAGTAAGAGGAATTTGGTGGTCTAAACTACCTTTGGAGAACAGACTATAAATTCTTCTTACTTACGTGGCCTCAAGTTGGAATAGGTTGCCCAGTGAATTCCTTCCATCTCCAATTCTCATGATTCTGCAATAACTACTTCCTGAACATAAAAATAGCAGGGCAGTGCATGGTGGCTGCCTTCCACCCTAGGGAGGAACGTTCTCTGTGAGGTGAATAGCCCACAATGATAGGTATGGCCAATTCTCAACCAGGTTCTCCACTTCTCCTCCACTGAAGAGAAATTCATGGTAACACTCATTTAGATTAGTTTTTTTTTTCCTGAGGGGCTGACATGACCAAGAATACTGAGGTACCGTGGACACATTCTTGGAAGTGAAAGGTGATCTAAAAATATGGATACCATGGAGTAGGCTCTTACTCCATCGTTCTCTTCACCCCACCCCACCCCTCTGTCTATCTTCAGTAAAATTAGCATCCAAATACAAAATAGATGGGTCATGTCTCATTCCACGGGATCTTGAAATGTCTGTACTTGGAAGAGGATAAGGCCAACGCTGTGTTTTCAGTGACCTAAACTAGGGCACCAAGAGCAGCTGCTCTTGTTTTCAGCTACATCTCTCAGCCTCCTGTGACAGTGGCAAGGCAAGGGTTACCTTGGCAAAATCTCGTTTGCAAGCATTTGGAAATCAGCTGTACATATTACTGGGAGCAGAAATGTGACAAATTCAAAACAAAAGAGCAAACAAGAATCCGAACAATACAATTTATTCTAGCTTGACTCTTTCTTTAAAGATGGTTTATTCAAAATATTGAATTACACATAACATTGTCTCTACTATTCAAAATGATATGCAATATATTTTTTCTATATGTTGTTTAAGATTCTTTTGAGTTTATAATATGCTCACAGTTCAGAATGGATATTCAAAAACCCCTCGAGTAGGTTTTGTTGGCTACATTCAGAAAACAGGACTGATGTATATAGAAGCATGGCTTACAGTACCAGACATAAAGAAATAGTGAGTAATTTACCAGTTAGAAAAAAAAATCTCATCTTTTGCTTACTCTTATACCTACCACTTAGTTTGAATATAGTATATATCAGGCACTGTATTAGGATCTTTGCTTATTTTATTTTACTAAATCACTACTGCAACTTTCTGAGGTAAGGCATTAATAGTATAAATGTAAGCAAAAGAAGGAAGGCTCGGAGACATTGTATCGATTACATTTACAAATAGTGGTAGATCATAGGCAAATTCAATTGCACTATAAATCAGCCTGTTGTGTAAAACACTGCATTTCATTTTGCTATTTCAAAGTATGGTTTCACTCTATCTCAGGATGACTTTGACTCACACTTGTAGCCCCGGTTAGCTAATCTCATAGCAATTTTGCTTCCTGAGTATTGGAATTGAAGAGGTGAGCCACCACATCCAGCTAAATATTGAAATTTAAATTGATACTTTTCCTCCTGCATGCTAGTATTCCTTCAAAGTTATCATATTATTCAAATTAGATAAATTGAATTTGTTTTTAAATTAATATTTTTAATTTAATAATTCAAATTGCTCAGATGCTTGTAAAAGGCTATTCTTTTGACTTTTAAACATTAAATATATTTCCTTAGAAAGAGTCAGAGTCTAAATGATTTTTCACTAATCCAGTTTCCTCTTCCTCCTGGCACACAGTTAAAGGTACTTTCTCTCCGCCTCCCTCAGTACTTAAGTGTGACTGTGGAATGTGAGGGGAAGCGGTGTGTTCCATCTCTGGTTCTGGTGTGTCAAAAATAAAAGCCTCCCACATAGGATAATCCATGCTCCTTTCAGAGAAGGGGACCTTGCTGTGATGAATTGAACCATGTGGGCTTTTGGTCTTTTGGAACTTGCGTGGGAGAGAAACATGGAAGGATTTGGTACTTTAGACTAGAGAAGCCTTGAAATGTTTTTAAGGAGAGCCTGATGAATTCTTCTGGTGAGAGTTGGAAAATGCTAAATGCAGAGAATCGTGATCTGTGAATGCTTGGTTAATGAACTTTTACAAGGGAAAGAGCAAACTTTGTTGGAACTGGATGACTGACATAAATGCTGCCTGTCACCTTCTCCCCATGCCCAGATATTTTGATCAAGGTTGAATTTTAAAGTAATGGACTGGTGTGCTTGTAGAAGATACAGAATAGAAAGATATGAAGGATGTAAAATGCCAGGCATGGGGGTGTGCACTTACAGTGTCAGTGCCGGGGGGTAGGTTGACATAGACAATCCCTAGTGCTTGCTGACCATCTGTTCTAGCCAAATTGGTGAAAACCTGTCTCAAGAAAAAGGCATTCCTGAGGGATGATATCCAAGGTTGTCCTCTTACCTCCACATGCATACCTATGCACACAAGTGCACATGAAAGCACATGCATGCACATACCACACACACAAAAATAAATTAATTTGGAAGATCATGTCAGAATTTTTATTTATTTATTTATTTATTTATTTATTTATTTAATAAGAGAGAGTTAAAGAGTGAGTATGGGCTTGTGAGGACTTTGCTACTACAAACAAACTTTAGATGCATGTGCCACTTTGTGCATTTGGACTTATATGAATAGTCAGGAATCCAAAACAGGACATCAGGCACTGAAAGAAAGTGCCTTTGACCACTGAACCATCTCACCATCCAAAGAAGATTATATCTTTTTAATACTGAGTCTATTAATCTTGGAATAGGGCCGTTTCAACATTTGTCTATATAAATCATGTGTATTTTTCAATGACATCTTTTTTTCTGCTTCTTAATTTATTATTGGTGTTGTTAAAAGAAAGCTATTAATATTTTTATATATTTGTTTTCAAACTTACTGCATTGCTAAATTGTTTCATAAATGTTTGGCCTTGGGATCTCTGGGTAAAAAATTGTATGTGTAAATAATGTAATTTCATTGTTAATAAAAAGAAAGATGTATGGTTTAATACAGGCAAAACTCAAACAAGTTGAAAGTTACTGGTTTTAAATTTCTGTAACTGTTAAGCAGATTCCCACCATTAAGAGTAGGCCAATTGCTTTGCATTGGGACAATGCAAAGGTTGACTGAGATGGAAATCCACCTATCAAGTGAATAAGAACACAAATCATTTTACAAAGAGGTGACTTGAAGAAAGAATTCTAAAGTAGTAAGTTGTTCCTCAAGGTTAGTATTCACTCCCCACAGATTTACCTGCTTACCTGGTTTTGGTTTGAGAAGCATGACAAAGGCTGGAAAGAAAAGATTGTTGGCAGTGCTGAGCAGATTTCCAGAAAGTGCCACTGAGCTGTGGCACGTGAAACAGATCCTTATATGGAGACCCAGCTGGGGCACAGTATGACAATGAACTGTGTTTACTGTGTAGACCCAAAGATGTTTTGATGGACCAGGACTGTGGAATGGCTGTCATGGAGAGCTGCTCACTCAGCCCTGTAGGAGGTACAGAATTGAATACAAGAGACTTTCCTCAGAGGTATTTTGATTAAGATTGCTGCTAAAGACCTCAGCTGGAGGATCCCTGCTTAGGGGACATGTCACTGGTGGTGGAACTTTAATCCATCCCTACTAGATGTGATTGAGCTCTGGATGAGCTCTCTCTCTCTCTCTCTCTCTCTCTCTCTCTCTCTCTCTCTCTCTCTCTCTCTCTCTCTCTCTCTCTCTCCATGCCAGAATTAGCCAGTTTCTTCTGTCATGATCCCTGGACGCTGTAAACCTGAAATAAGCCTCTTCTTTCCATAAACTGATTCTGGAGGGGTGCTTTTCCAGCAACACAAAGGTCACACCAACAGTAATAGTCTGCCTTGAATAAAAGGATTTGCCCAGCAAATTTGGGACAAATTTTTAAGATGAGGGGAAAAAATCCTCACAAAAGGGAAAAAGGGAAAAAATCCTCAGTTTCTGAATCACTGTGTGTTGGAAAGACACCATACAAAATTCAGTAATAGTTATTTTCAAATTTCCTGGGAAGAAATGTGCTCCTGCTGGGTTAAACCAGTTCTGTTTGAGGTTTATATGTTGTGTGCTAATTTAGATTATCTTGTAGTTTGAAGGAAGGATGGAAGATTCATAGATTCAAGAGTTTATTAAAGTTTTTCTCCAGCTACCTGGCTGGAGGGTGTGTCAGCTTGGCCATATCCTAGGGTCCAATGCTAAGGTGTTTCTGGGGTGGGTCTGAAATTTCTGCTATAAATATGCAAAGAGCAGTCTGAGATCAAGCCTGGAGTTCCCTGCTATGTTTGGCAGTTTAAGTGTGCTTGTGTGAGATGCTGGTGAAGGTTTTTCTTTCTCCTTGGCCCTGTGAAAGAAGGCCAACTTCCCCTGGATCCGTAACTTCAATAAATCTTTTCCTCCCATAAACTGTGCCTGGTTTGGAGGTTCATCCCAGTGGGTTGTCTGACTATGACAGATGACAATAGAAGGGTATTTGAAAAATATTTGGGAGAATATTTTATGCTTGTTTTTATGTGGGAGGCTGCAGTATAGATAAAGATTGTCTTAAAAGCCAAAGATAAGGTATTCCTATAGGACCTGGTTGTTTCAAGGGAAGGTTTTGTAATCTGAGGTTAGAGAGTGGTTTCTGAAGTTGTTATACAATGATGAAAATAGAAAATTTCAGTCATTAGAAATGAATTATGTCTTGTTGAATCCTAACATAAGTTGTTTAGAAATCAAAATATTTATTAAACACTCAAAGAACTGTGAAATGTGTGAATACTAAGTAGATATTTGGTGATATCAAGGAATTGTCTTTCTGTGATAACAATGTTGCTATCTCTCTTAAAAGAATTCTTAGGTAGAACTGGTAGTGCAGGTCTATAATCCTAGCTACTCCTGAGGCTGAGACAGGGACGCCGTAAGTTCATAAATACCTGGGTGTGTCATGCATGCTCTAACCCATGTCCCATAGGGAAGCAGGGACCCAAAGAATTGCTGGAGCTGATAAAAAAGCAAAGCAAAGCAAACAAACAAAACCCCCAAAGCTCTGGGATCAAAAAGAGACTTCAGTTCTAGTGAAAGTTGTGATGAAGAGGGACACCCAATGTTCTGCTCTGTCCACTGGTGGTGAGTGTATCACATCCCACTGTAGTCAAGCACAAGAGACCTTGCATCCGTGTATCAAGTGCAGTGGGGCACACATGCGTGTGAGCACACACAAACATACATACACACACTAAAAATTAAAAAGGAAAGAATTGGAGCTATAGCTCAACCGAAGAGTACTTGCCCAGCACGTGTGCAGCCCTGAAGGCCTGGAGAGAAAATTCTTATTATTTAGAGATGGCCTAAATACTTACAAATGGAAGAATGAAATGTCTGGAATTTGCTTCAGGAATGGGTATGGATATAGATGATGAAGCAGGATTAGCTTTGGTTGGATTATCCTGAAAGCTGGGAGATGAGATTCTGCTTTTATACATGCTTGAAAGTTTCTGTAATTAAAGAGTTAGTAACAGGAAAATATATCCTAAGTAGAGGAGACAACTGGATCCCAGAAAAACGAACATATAGATATGATGATGCTTCAAAAAAGTTATTTTGTCATTTCAACAACTACAAATAAAACCTTAGGGGTGACAGTTGAAGAAACACACAGTTTAGGGGAATTAGAGACCTGTGCATTGCTTTTCCATGCATGCCTTGGCAAGATGCAAACCTAGTGTGCAATAATTGCATCATGGATGGAGATTCGCTTAGTACTCCAGTGTTGTATTGCTCAATGTGTTCCAGGAGCAGCAAAGAGGAGCAGTGGAGACAACTTATCTGTGAGGACAAAAGGACATGAATTAATTCATAGTGGAGTTTTCAGTGGAAGGTCAGAGGCACCAGATGCTTTCTGATGCATTGGCTTGAAATACATCTTTGACACTTGCATTCAAAGCTAGAAAAGAGGAGTGGATCCCTCATGTTGACTAAGATTCAGGATTCACTATCTGGTAGCATGGAGATTCAATATATATGTTAGATTGAATCAGAAAACTAAGGAAAAGTGTCCACCTGCACACTTGAACTATAATCATAAACACTGTAATTATAGTGCCTCTCAAAGACCCAGTGTTTACTTCCTCCACAGTTTAGACACCAGTTGAAGCGAAAACATCCTTATTTCCTTTATTTTTCCTTTTCCCTTCTTTCACCTTGTCTTTCGACTCAGTGAAATATTGAAATTGTTAGCTTTTTTTAAAGATTTATTTCTGAGAGATCAAACTTTGAGTTCAAGTCCGGGTTCTTCTGGTAACTATTGTCATGTGAGACAATCATTGCCATCTTTATACCTCTGTTTCTCCCTCAATGAAATAAAGCTTTGGCTTGGAATCCACATTCAAATTCTTAGAGTGAATCAAATCAGAGAGTTTTAGACCACCCTACATGATGAAGTTTCAAGAATGATCACCAAAAAATAGCTTTCAAACTTAATTAAGGATGCAAGCAGAAGCTATTGGTACCTTATGTGCATGATATTACCGGGGAAATCACAGAATGATAAATCTTAAGTATCATAAAGAATTTTAGAGATGGTCTAGTGTATTTTCCTCTGAGCCAGAGAGACAAAATTATTTGTCTAACATAACGTTATGCATAATGTTAGACATAATGTTAGAGCCAAGTTTTGAACTTGAACATTTGGGCTTATGGTTCTCTAAAGCTGTAGATGTCAACATAACTAATTTGTCATTCTATCCCTAATAACAGAACCAAAGATTAAGTGTATATGGAACACTGGGAATTCTTCTGTAAAAACTAAGAGGTATTAGGTAGGAGGTTGGTGATCGACAGTGTGTGGGGGCACCCATGCTAATGATATCAGGTCATTCAGTACTAACAGGGTTTGGATGATGTTTCTAAGGACTTTTAAGAATGCTATGCCTTGTTATTCAGGGACAATTTTGATGAACTTTGATGGGCAGGAATGGAGAAAGAATTTCTGGAGAAACAACAGTATTAATAAAATCTGTAAAAATGAAAATGTATTTAGAATAGTCTTCAAGGTACACTTGTGCCTATGATCATGGACAGGTTAGGAATTAGTTTGGAGCAGTTACTGAGTAATCAGTGTGGTGGATAGACAGTGAATGAGAGAGAATGAGGGGCTTGAATTGCCTCCCATGAGTCTCAAATCTAATCAAAGAGCTGTTGGTTACCCTCATAACAGTTATGCCACTATTGTAATGCTTGGCTCATCCTGCCTGGCTGTCCAGTTTTATGCTTCACATGGTCCACTGCTGGTTAAGATTGTTGTTGATGACTTTTCTCCCCAAGCACCCTTACACAGCTCTTTCCAGCATTATGAAAGCTAGCCAGTAGGGAGGAGGAGTCTGGCTCAATGCCAGATGGATGTCTCTGTAACTAGCAACTGACTCATGTAGTGTTTTCAGCAATAGAGTCTTAACATTCTTCTTCTTCTTCTTCTTCTTCTTCTTCTTCTTCTTCTTCTTCTTATTATTATTATTATTATTATTATTATTATATTTTTCAAAGTAGGGTCTGTCTGCTCTAGCTCAGGCTGACCTGGAATTCACCCTGTAGTCTCAGGCTGGCCTCAAACTCATGGAGATCTTCCTTCTATCTCTGCCTTCCAAGTGCTGGGATCAAAGGCATGTGACATCATGATTGGATAACATTATTTTTAAAGGAGCTTTAAGTTACCAGGGTTAACTAGGTCTTTATTTGGAAATCCAGGTTTGTGTTTTTTCCTTCAGAACCTCTACAAGTGGGAAAAGTTATAAGCATGAGGTTTTTCTAAATCTGTAAAGAGATAGATGAAATAAAATTGACTTCATTTGCTTTATTCCAGAACTCAGAAATACATTGCTAGTGTAAGTTAAAGTAAAACCATTTGTCCATAAGAACTCTAGGGCTGAGTAAGGTACCTGGGATATTCACAAATTTGCATTTCCACAGTGACAGGAGCAGCTAATATCTTTAACTATGGTTCTTCGCTTCAGGGCTTATTTTTTCATTTTTTTATTTGAGAAAGAGAGAGAAAAGAGAGCCAGGGCTTCCTGCTACTGCAAACAAACTTTATGTCTGATTTTACAAGGGCATTGGGGAATTGAACCAGGGCCATCAGGCTTTGCAGGAAAATGTCTTTCACCACTGAGCCTTCTCTCCAGCCTCTAGGGCTTAGTTTTAACACTGTTGTACTTACACAACATGTAACGCTCAAGTTTTTATAATGAAAACAAATGATTAGCTCTAAAATAATAGGTCAAATTGGTTTTAGGGTTTTTATTAGTTTCATCTATTCCCCCCCCGCCTTTTTTGTTTTGCATCTAACTGGTACTTAGAAATAACTATTGATCGGGGGAATCATTTATCCTAAGGAAACATAAAATCAAAATAAATTATATGACTTCCTATAAGAGAAATTGATCTTATAAAAATTCTCCCATGTGTAATTACTTGAAACACTGTATAATTCTTTAAGAACTTTGGCTATGGATTTTAATAACTAGATTTATTCAATTTCTATATTTTCTCTCTCTGAACCCTAAACAAACCTTAAAATTATCTGTCCCTTTGTTCTCTTTTATATAATATGGAAATGATAATGCTAGTGCTTTCTCATCAAAATATTTTGAGGATTAAGTTACTTATGAACTAAAATAGCACTTGACAGATAGTGAGCATCATAAAAGAATTAGCTGTAATGTAGTGATGATCAGAGTCACTGCAGCCCATTCATTAAATTATTTCCATCTGCCACACTCCTTGCCCTGCATCTACAACTCTGAATGACACCTGCTCTTCCCATGTAAGGAAGGAGCACTTGCATTTCTTGTTATTGCTCACATAGTTCAGTCATGTGAAAAAAAAGTCTTCCCTCACTTAACCTCTGGCTGAGATGGTCTCATTCTTTCAAGTTTAGGGCCTATGATACTTCAGTTTTATTTTCCTCCTCCGCAAATCTCTTTCCTAGAAACCTTTGGTATGAACTGTTGTCTCTTCTGTCTCCTGTATATCTTTCACTGTGTCATCATTAATAATTTGTTTTCACCTCTAAAATGTACATGCTCTGAGCACAATACTATGTCTTTTTGTCTTTTGTATCCAGACTTAGATAGGCCCGAGTTCCAAATAAATGTCATACATATATTTGTTGAGTTTATTGTACACACAGTTACTGTGCATTTGGATGCCAGGAAAATTAAGACAATTAAAAAAAACATGAGAATTCTAAGAAAGCTAACATTGGTTTGCTCAGATCCTTAGAAATAAGAATTTCAATATATTAATACCACTTGTAGTATTCAATGAAAAGGTTTAACGGAGTAGTTTTGGAGAATAATATTACTTTTATGACAGTGGCAATGAACTTTACTTAGTATGAAAAATTTATTCTATTCGCCTCATAAATATCACAATTAAATGTTCTAAAATTGAGAGAATTTATAGAACAGTATCTTTAGCACACTTCTAAACCTTTTCTGTACTCGACATTTTGTCTGTCCCCCACTCTCAATTGTGTTCTGTTTGCACATGTGCACACTGTCAGACCCACAGCCATCACCTCACTAATCCATTCTGATTTTTCAGAAATTGCCCTGGTTAATTATTTTCATGGATTCTTGATTTCAGAGGAACCTTAAACCCTTTCATAACAACCTTAAGAATGCATGAAAATTGAAAATTGTCATACAAATGATACTGTAAACTAAAATACCCTATATAATTTTATAGACTTTGCTCTGTAAAATGTAAATAATTATTTACTATTTTAACTGAGTAGTTCAATACATGAACATTCTATAATTTGATCACATCCCTATCCAATTGCCCTCTTTGTCTCTCCTCCCCACCCCTGGTCAACTGAGCAACCTCTTCTCTTCACATGGTCCTTGTTCTGTACTGATTCTTACTGTTTTTGTTCTTCATCTTCTCTGCCAAAATGTTGCTGGGCTCAGCATTCTGCAGGCTTGTGTCTGTGTGACAAGCTCTGTGAGCTCCTGAATGCACTGATCTGTTCATCTGCAGGGAACAGTGCTCCTTCCCACCCTGTGGCTCTAACCTTTCCACCGCTTCTGCAATGTTGCTTGAGCCTTGGAAGGAGTGACAGAGATGACTCATTTATTATTGAGATCTCAATCGCCTCTTAGTTGCATAATTAAAGCTGTGAGCTTTGGGGACAGGGGAGATGGCTCAGCAGGTAAAGTGCTTGCCACCTAAACACAGGGACCTGAGTTTGGATTGCTAGAACCCTGTAAAATACTGGTTGTGTTGGTGGTGCCCATAATCCCTTCACTGGGGATACAGAGATGGAAGATTCCGGGGGCCAACTGGCCAGCCTTTCTGGCCAAATTACTGCTCTCCAGGTTCAGTTAGAGACTCTGTCTCCAAGTATGGTGGAGAGCAAAAGAGGAAAAGCCTAACATAGACCTCTGGCTTCTACACACACATGCATACTCGTGTACATGGAGACTCATACATATGAACACAAGTGCTAACATGCAGACATGACACACACACACATTTTCAAAAAATCAGAAGATCCTCCTACCTTTGCCTCCCAATGTGGGGATTAAAGGGATGAACCACCACCAGATTGTTTTTTTTTTTTTTTTTTTTTTTTTTACTGTGGCTTCTAATGTGCCTAGATTGGGAACTTCGTTTTCCATAGTCTTTATTAATTGGTAGGCTTTTCAACAAAAGAGACACTTTTCAGCTCTGGGAAGGATTTAGTTACAGTAGTTATATTGTCATCAAGCTAATTTCTCTGTTACATGTTCTTCCTTATATGTTTCAAGGTTTGAGATGAGTACTCAGAACTTGGATCTCCTCTTTGTCTCATCTTTTCTTACCTCTTTTATCTTTATGTCTTCCTTGTATTGTGGATGAGTGAATCGGTATTATCTTCAGCTGACAGTATTATATTTAAATTTATTATTTAAGATTGTCAAATTTACAAATTTATTTTTTGAATTTATTAAATTTACTAAATAATTTATTTGCTCTAATTATAATTTTGACAAACACATTTTTAAGATCTCAGGTTGGTAATATTTTAAACAGAGTTGATGATTTATCAGCTTGATAAAAAACTTAATATTCTGAAGGTTTTAATTTTGCTTTTCAAAGAAGCATTCTTTTTTCTATATCTTTATTATCCAAATTTATATACACTGATTGAGCAAATAATATGATGATGTCCCCAATTCCCCGATTTCCCTTTTCCCTGTCCCCAAGCATCTGGGTATCTTCCTCCATGGACAAACTGGATCAGTCCATAGGGTAGCAGGTTATGGATAGACTAGGAGTCAACCTGGTTCCACTCCCCAATGTATGTTGTTACTGAGGGTGCCATATCTCTGAATATTCTCCCCCTCCATGGCTCTTATAATCTTTCTGCCCCCTCTTCCTCTCAGTTCCCTGAGTCATGGTGGGTGAGTATTAAGGCTGCTTTTTTGTTGAGGTCTTAGGGGGGTCTTTGTACTTCTGCTTTAGGTTGTGTTGAAGATCGTTGGTGTCTGTCTCACTGGCTCATCCTGGGTTGACTGATTGGCTGTGGTTATGGGTCTCTTGCTTATCCCACCACTCTGTGGGTTAGGACATCTTTTGACATTTATTCATGCCTATTTATTGAATTTGTTTTTTTCTTATTTTCTCATTTTTCCTCTCTCTCTCTCTCTCTCTCTCTCTCTCTCTTCCTTTTTCACTCCGTGTGGGGTTTCCTTAAATATTTCATGGGTCTATCTTGTTTTCATCTTTGTATTCAAACATCATTGGCCTTTATGGAAATATGATTTCTATTTTCTCCAGCCTATATTCAAAATTGTAAAGGAGGGAGAAATTTGCTATAGTATCTTTCTTTTAAATGTAGCAAATTATCCAAGGTTCTATTGTGTTCAGTGTGCAAGCTATCATGCTTAAAAGCTTTTGCTTGCATTTTTCTAAGTTACATATAAGTGTGTGTGTGCTCATTTGCATCACAGTGGTTTCCTCACATCAGAGATTAAACTCTCTGGTTTCAGCAACATCATTCATTTTGGCTGATTAAAGTTATATAAATATATGTAATAGAAGTACTTCATATATAATCTATAAGTTTGCAAAGATATATGCATACACACAAATAGTGATTTCTAAAGGGGTAAAAAGTGAGACAGTAGATGTATTTACTCAGTTTGCCATTTAATTTAATCTCACTGTATGTATCTTTAACTTGAAATCTTATTCCCTTATTTTAATGTTATATTTAATACAAAAAAAACTGTATTAGATGCAAGTCCATGAATTCAAAATAGAATATAACAAACCTATTTATGTATGTGGGTTAAAGTTTTAAAATAAACCTTGCAGATTAAATATTATTCAAAATTATTAAAATCAGTCAGGTGTATTTTTATAACACTTTTATCAATAAATAATAATAATAAATTTTAGATTCAATCCATAGAAGACCAATGTGTAGAAATCAAGTGACATGTTTCATATATATTTTATGAGATTAAACTACTTAATATCTTACCACAGTTAAATTTTTCTCTTAGAATATTAAATTGTTTTCAACAAATCATATTATCGACTATGTTTAATTAATTCCAGTTCTTGATTTTGGTGTTGTAGTGTAGCCTAGCCAATAGAACAGAGATATAAGATAGAACTTCTTATAAGGTGAGATTAAACAAAAAGAGAAAACTTTTTTATTTGAGAAATTCTACTAATTTTTTAACCTTTTTAACCAATAAAATAGATCTTTGTATTTAAGGATATATAAAACACACATTAATTTTACTTTAATGAAGGCTAAATCACCCTTGTAAATAATGTTCTTTAAAAATTATTTCATTATTGCCTGATGATGGTTATCACTGCCTGAGAGAGGGCTTAGGGAGAAGCTCCGGAATGGGGTTGAATGTCATCCTTTGTGAAATGGCCTGATCTCTCCCATGATTACAGGGGTTTGGACAATCTTATTTCGAGTTACAGCATTGACAAGACTTTAGTGGGTGTATAGCACTGAATGGCTATCAGACATCCTGTGGACCCAAGAGGCTCAAACTTTTTAAAAAGGGGCAGGGTGTGTGCTTTTATCTATCACAAGTTTCTCTGAAATCTACCTCCTCAGCATCTGAGAATAAAACTACTTGCTTAGTACCTTGAAAAAAATCATATTATGTACTAAAGTGAATTAAGTATAGACTTAAATATAATAAAGTTTATTAAAGTAAAGTTTAAAAAAGTAATAGTAAACGTAATAATAAATAAGACAAATGGGACAATGAATTATTATGTACAGTTTTTTTTTTTATGGTCCAGCTTTCTTTTATACATTTGTTGACCAGAAGAATATATACTAATTTCTTAATTTTTAATTTTTGTTCTAATATGTTGAAGTAGGAGACAGACTGAATTTCAAATTTTAATTGGAAATATCTACTCGGTAGGAGAGCACTAATAAATTCATTTAAAAATCAATATTTTTAGTGCTATTATTCACATAAAATACTTTCATTAAATAAGACTTTATGATCCACTATCCTGAAGTCTGTAGGGACATTGCTTCTTTGAAATAAACAGACATTTAAATATACAAGAATTTGACACTGTGGAGCCAAGATTTGTTTCTTCAAGAGAATAGCGCAAATGGGAGGGAGTGTGCCCAAAGTAATCTTTCATCTATTGGATATGAGTCTCTTTCATCATTTTATTAGCTTTGAGATTCGATGCTTCAGTTTCTTAGCTCCAAAGAAGTCATGATAATAACATCAGCAATGTGTTGCATGGAAGGACTAAACCAAATGAGTGAATGGATGTGTGCGAGCGTATCTTTTCAATGAAAACATGATATAAATTCAAGTGGTCTTTGAACTTCTAGTGACATAATCCAAAGGCATTGCAGTTTCCTATTTGAAGCCGAGGGGGCGCTCTTCCATTTTTAACTCACAGGTGAGGTGTACCATTAGAGAAGGTCCAAACCCTAAAGGAACCACAAAGGTTACAGGACAGGCTTTGTAAAATATCGACCATGTGAGATCAGAAAACAGAAGGCTTAGTTAACATTCATTCTGAGAAGAGCTCTGTTCATGGCTTTTGTTTTTGCTATGTGGGATTACCCAAAGAAGACGGTTTCTGCAACATTCATTTATTTTTCAATTTTCACCTTATTCCACTGGCTAAACTGCTCTTTGGGGAAACCTTTGGGGAAACCCCACGTGGCTACCTTTACACAATCATATGAGCATTAAACTTAGGATATGAAAACCTGGGGTCTGATTACAAGTCAAACTAGCTGTGTGGCTTTGTACAAATCACTTAAACCACTCTGATTTTGGACAAACTCAGATCTGTGCATCCCGGGTCTGAGAAAGTGCTTTGATAACTGTCCATCTCAGTGGCAAAAGAATGTTGTCAAGAAACTCTATTCCTCTAGGCCAGGAGTTCTGGCTCTGAGTACACCTCTGGTTCCCTTCATGAACCTGAACACATTGAGATCTTTCTGTGCATCTCGGCTATCTTATCAGTCAAATAGAAAAAAAGGAGGTTGGATCAGAACATTTCAGAGATTCCCCATAGTATTTATATTGACTTAACATATTATTCTCATTTAAACAACTATCTTTAATTTTTAAAATTATATTGGTTTCTATCACATCAAGATATATGTCTGTTACTGTTGTTTAGCAAAAGGAGTGTTTTAGTGTGTTGTGACTTCTCATTTTTTCTCCCCATACTCCATTTTTAAATTGTTTTTATTTTAAATAATTTTATTTATTTGCAAGCAGAGAGAGATAGAGGAGACACAGACAGAGAGAGAATGGGTGGACCAGGGCCTCCAGCCGCTGCAAATGAACTCCAGATGCATACACCACCCTGTGCATCTGGATTTACCTGGGCACTGGGGAATTGAACTCAGGTCGTCAGGCTCTTCAGGCAAAGGCCTTAACCCCTGAGCCATTTCTCCAGGCCCCATTTTTCAATTCTTACGGGCTCCACAAGTATGCTTACAGGATGCTTCCAGAGGACATACACTGGGAAGCACCTGCACACTGACTGTCCAAGTGTTTTACTTGTTTTTATATTTAGGTGGTTCAAAGTAAAGATCAGACCAAGCCTCTTAAGTTCCCTTGTTCTTCTTTGACCCCCTCCCCCCCAAGATCCTCAGCCAAAGAAGTACCCTACTGCAGGGTTGAGGTTGTCCCTGGAGAAGGTCTTGTGGAAAGGAAGCTCTGCTCCACACTTGCCAGGTTTTCAAGGTCCTTCCTTCCCATTCTCCCTCCCTGACTCCTAGCTCCTTCCCAGGACCGCATTCTGCAGTTTTCCACCCCCAACTTCTGAAAAGTGAGAGTGAGCTTTGTCTCAGCATCCCAAATGAAGCACATTTCCCTTCACTCAGTTAGTTTTGTTAATTCTGTAGTTGCATTGGCAAAGCCCTATAGGTGGCCTGTGCCTAAAGCATCTTTTGTGGGGTAAGTCAGGTCCATACACAATAAATATGTCATGGTTTCCATCAAAAGCAGCATTTCAGTCCCATGCAGCTGCCTCTGAGGTGGGCAATGCTGGGAGACCATTTTCATCAAGCAAGCCCTCCAGAGTCCAGGAGGAAAGAGACGTGCCACACGGACGTTCTGGTCTCCTGTGGCTTGAAGCTCCATAGATAACTCCACAGTCTTAGAATGACTTCACTTTGAATAACTTAATCACGAGTTTCCACTTGTTCAGTAGCAAACTGGGGCACTGACCTGCAAGCACATCACACATGCGCAATACACCCACATACACCCCCCAGGATTTTCCACGTTACCTTGCATTTACCACAGTCACAGCACATATTAATTGTATAAAATAAAGCTTTTCATGTCTCTATTCTTATCTTTTTCTGTAAACTTTGAGAACAGGTCATCACATGCCTTTGCTTACGTGTACATATGCACAATAAATATCTTTTGCATAGTTAAATAAATGCATGAATAAGAATGAAGCATTTTTCCTACAAGCAAGGTTCTTTTCACTTTTTCCACACTTCTGAGTCTCCCCAGGTTCACTGCTCTATCTACTGGATCCAAACACGCCCTGAGTTGTGTGACTAATCAAAGTACCAGAACTCATTAGCAGAAGCGCTGCAGGGTGAAACCATACCCTTTCCCCCTTTCTCACCCAGTAATGCTGACAAAACCAAGAGCCTGGGGAAGCGCCCAGAGTCCACACCCTTCTTTATCCTGTTCCTGGCCCCTTAGGCACTAAGTGTTCCAAAGTCTGAGTCAGCTTTCCCTGCCCATTCACATGCCTGGCTGCTGTTCAAGAAGAAGATAAGAAACCACCCAGGTGCTGAGCCTCAGAACACCAGCAACAAGGTGGTCTTGGCCAGAGAGCCTAAATCCACCTAAGTCCAAAACACATCTGGGAGTTAAGGTGCTCAGCCCAGCTTCTGTAAGATAGGTGCACAGAATCCAGCAGGTCCCTTATCCTCTCTTAATCCCTGTCCTCACCTGCGCAGGTTTAGCCAAACAACCTAAGAACCCTATTGAATCCTAAAGTTCTGAAATTTCCTATCAAGGGACAGGATAATGTTATTTACTTGTATGTATCTATCCACCTCATCCCCAGAGGAAGGGATGAGTTTCAAAATGCACGGGAGATATTGTCTGGGTCCTCCTCAGTGAGGCTGAGCCACATGCTCTTATTAAACCATATATATTGGAGATAATGTTATTTTTTGGTATTACCAAGCAAGGGCTGTGCTTGGGCCACATGTGTTACTGAAATGAGCACCACACCATTTCATCCTTCACTCAATATGTGATCACACCACCTCGTCTCCTCAGTCCATCTAAAGAATGGTCAGTGAGCAGTGAAAACATTTCTGTCTCGTAGATAAGATTGACTCAAGCAATAATATTAGTCATGTCAATATTTCTACCAAGAATATTGCCTTTTATTCACTGTGTAAAGGTTCCAAGTTTTGTGAACTATGCTCCACGACTCATGTGTTCTCATAATCACTCAATTAATGAACTAAATTTTATTTTCATACTAAATAGAAGACATTTGAGTTATGTTTTATGATTGTTGGTGTCTTCCATCAACTTTTATTAGATCTAGAATCACCTAGATCACAAAACTCTGGACTTATCTATAATGAAGTTTCTAGATTAGCTTCATTGCAGTAGTCATGTGAATGGTACAATTCCCTGGGCCGAGAGAAGAGACTGAATATAAAGGAGAAAGCAAGTAGATTACCAGCATTCATTGTTCTCTGCTTCCTGACTGTGGATGCGATGCGTCAGCTGCCTGGCTCCCACAGCCATGCCCTTCCCGCAATGGAGGTCCATAGCCTCAAACTGTGAGCCAAGACAAACCCTTCCTTAAGTTGCACATAATTTGTTGCAGTCATGAGAAAAATCACTAAACCACATTATAATGCAATTTACACAGAATTCATAAGCTGGCTGAGAAAACCTTGAGGACATTTATGATGCATCACAGTTGGATAGTGTTTTAAACTCACAACTTTTTTGCCAAATCATTCTCTTTGATTTTCAGTGTGATCTATTAGGTGAGAAATGACTGTTTCCCCATCAAGAAATGACAAGACGAGATGGGCGGATGGTATATCATAACAGTTCATTCTCAGCTCTGGGTTTTCCCAGTAACTTTGTAATGTGTACTAGGATTCCTGAGAAATAAAGTGGGGTTGGGGCTGGAGATATGGCTTAGTGGTTAAGGCACTTGTCTCCAGTGCCTGAGGCCCCCAGTTCAATTACCCAGTACCCACATAGGCCTGATCCACAAGGTGGTGGCCTTGGTGCTCTCTCTCTCTCTCTCTCTCTCTCTCTGTCTCTCTGTCTCTCTCTGTCTCTATCTCTGTCTCATCATCTATCTCCTGTATCTCTCTGCTTGAAAATGAATAAATAAAATATTTTTAAAAAATAAATATATAAACTGGGGCTCAGTAGAGGAATCTTCAAGAAAACGTGCACCATATGGTTAAATAATGGGTATGAAACTGAATTTCTGGAGATTGTGGGAGAAGTGGGGTTTGAACAAATGAGAAGACAAAGAGGGGACATGTGAGCAGAGATCACTTGGCTAATGAAGCGAGGGATTATGTGCAAATATGATGCTCATATCCATAGCCTTGCAGAATCCAATCAGTGCTTAGCTCATTTTCAGCAGACAGAGCACAGAGTGTAATAGGAGAAGCCAACATGCAGGATAATGTTTCTGTTTCTCCAGGGGCTTTTGTCCTCAGTCATTCTGAAACTTCTAAAATAAGCCATTCTGCACCTTCACATTAGTAAGAGTGGAGCTAGTGGACACCCTTGTCTCAGAAGAGATTTTAGAGGGAATGTTTCCATTTTTCCCCATATGGATGATGTTGATGATAGGTTGTCATATGTAGCCTTAATTATTTTAGGTATGTTCCTAATATCTCCAGGACTTTCTCATGCATGCAGGTCAAATGCTTTTTCAGACGTAAATATGATTTCTGTCCTCAAATTTATTTCTATTGTGACTTATATTTACTGGTTTGCATATGTTGAACCAACCTGTCATCTCTGGGATGAAATCAACTTGGTCATGATGCATAATCTTCTTTATTTGTTCATGAATTCAGTTTGCAAGTATTTTGTTGAGAGTCGTTACAACTATATTCACCAGGAAAATTCGTCTGCAGTTTCGTTTTTGCTGTTGCATCTTCGTCTGCTTTTGGTATCAGAATCAAACTGGCTTCATAGAATGAGTCTGGAGTGTTTCTTCCCTCTTTATATCATGATGCAGTTTGAGAAGTGTTGCTATTAGATCCTCCTTCAAAGTTTGATATAATTCAGCCCTGAATCCATATGAACCTGGGCTTTTCTTTATGGGGACACTTCATTACTGCTTCAAATCCTTTGCTCATTATGGGTCTGTTTAAATTGGTCATATCTTCTGGCTTTAATTTTGCTAGGACATACACATTCAGAAATTTATTTATTTCATCCAGGTTTTTCAGCTTTTTCTACTATAAATTCTCATAGTGCTCTTTAATGATCTTCTAGATTTCTTCAGACTATTGTAGTAACTCCCCTTTCACCTTGAATTTTATTTTATTCATTTTTTCTATTTCTTTTTGTTAGTTTGAATAGGTGCTTGTAAATTTTGTTAACATTTTCAAAGGACCAACTCCTGTTTGGTTCTGTGCATTGTCCTTTTAGTCTCAATGTAATTAATTTCTGATCTGTATTATCATTGGCCATCTTCTGGCTTCGGGGTTAGATGTTTTGTTGTTTCCTTGCTCATTAAATAGCGATATTAGGTTGTTCATTGAGATGGCTCTAGATTTCTTTCTTTTTCTTCAGATTTGTGATGTGAGCATTTGTGTCTATACAAACATTCCTCTTTGCTTTGAATATTTCCCAGAGGATCTGGAAGGATTTGTTTTCATTTTAATTTGTTTCTAGAAATTTTGTAAAGCTCCTCTCTGCTTTCTTCAATGACACACCGTTCTTTAAAAAGTATACTTAGTCTCCACATATTTCTGTATTTCCTGGTTTCTCTTGATATTGATTTCTAGTTTTATTTTGCACTGTTCTAAAAAGATACAAATAATTACCTCATATTTCTGGTGTTTGCTGAGATTTGCAATGTTACCTATGATGACATCAATATGGAAATGCCTTCATGAACCCCCAAGAAGAATGTGTTTTCACTATCTCTGGGATAGAATGTTCTGTTCATATCTGTTAAGTTCAGCTGATATATGGTACAATTTAGATCAGAAGTAGCTATACTAATTTTCTACTTAAGAGGACCTATCTAAATATGTGATTGGGGTAGCAAACTCTCCCACTATAATTGCGTCAGGACCTACGTGATCTTTCATGGCATTGTGTTTGTTTCATGAAATTAGAGGCCCTGATATTGGTGCATAAGTATTTATGAGAATCATGCCTTGATGAGTTGTTCCCTTTCTTAATATTTAGAGGTGCTCTTTGTTTCTTGATCAGCTTTGGTTTCCAGACTACTTTTCAGATATGAGGACAGTTATGACCACATGTTTCCTATGTTCTTCTGTTTGGTATAATGAATTTAACCTGTTGACCCTTAGTTTTGGGGCATCTTTGCTAGCTAGGTGTGTTTCTTAGAGAAAATAGATAGTTGGGTCCTGTTATTTATCCAGTCAGTCTGTGTCTTTTACTTGGTGAGCTGAGGTTTTTTACATGTGAAGTTATTAGTGACAAGGTCTTTCCTATGGCTACCAGGTGCTTGTTTGCCTGGCTGTGTTAAGGGTACTATGCCTGTATGGGCACAGTTTTTAATGTTTTTTTAAATGTCTTTATTTATTTGAAAAGAGAGAGAGACAAGCAAAGAGAGAGAGACAGACAGAGAGAGGAGAGAGAGAGAGAGAGAGAGAGAGAGAGAGAGAGAGAGAGAGAGAGAGAGAGAGAGAGAGAAGAGAGCCAGACAGAGAGAATTGGAGCATCAGGGCTTCTGGCCACTCCAAATGAACACCAGATGCATGCATCACTGTGCATTTAGCTTTATGGGTGCTTGGGTCACTAGGCTTTGCAGGCAAGTGCCTTAACTGCTGAGCCATCTCTCCAGCCCATGACTGATTCCTTAACTTCTTTTCTAGTCCTAACTTGATGGATATTCTTTCATGTGTTTTCTATATTGCAGCTTGCCTTTTTATTTAAAAATGCAATACTCCACTAAAAGGAACTTGAGAAAAGTCTGTTTCTAGGACATGTTCAAGGGCAGCTCAATATAAATCTAAACATTTTCTAATGCTAGAAAGCATGGAGGAATTCAGTAAGGGGGGCTTGTCCAAATAAAGATGCTCCCTTGGCCAACTCAGCACTCAAATAAATGGAGAGATTGGATTATAGCCATACAAAAACTATTCACAGAAGATGTGAATAGTTAGCTTAAATAGGCATGCAAAGCATAGGCTTTTAAAAGCAAAGCTCTGATGCTGCATAAAATGGCAGAGCAGAGGAAGTGTCCTGGGAGCTTCCTGGGTGCTAGTCCTTGATGCTCGGGTGCTTTGTGTGTTTGCACTGCTTTCTCCTTGGCTCAGTTTCTTCAGAGCATGCTGTGTGTCTTCTTCTCTTATCCATAGTAACTTTGCTCTGAAACTGGAATTTCCCCTATGCCTGATATTGACATTTCTCTCTTGGAACTCATGTGAAATGAATAGTCTTGCCTTCGCTTTTTTTGTCTTGACTTTATCCTCTTTGATTTTTTAAAAAAAATAGGAATAATAAAAGAGAGGAAAATTATTATAACTCTGATTATCTTTAAAGGCCTCACAGACAAGAACATTTAATGAACTCAATGCACTAGATGTGTTTTCTCTTGAGATAATACATATTTTTAATCCTAAACTTTTTTATGTCATTAAAATTGAGTCAGGAGTGGTGGCATATGCCTTTAATCCCAGCACTCGGGAGGCAGAGATAGGAGGATCACCGAGTTCAAGACCAGCCTGAGGCTACATAATGAATTCCAGGTCAGCCTGAGCTAGAATAAGATCCTACTGCAAAAATAAATAAATAAATAAATAAATAAATAAATAAATAAATAAATAAATAAATAAATAAAAAATTTATATATTCTCCATCATTCAAGCTCTTTGGGAAAGTTGAGAGAATAAAATTTAAACAAACTTTTAAAAATTATTTATTTACTTATGAGAGTGAACGAGAAAGAGGCAGAGAGAAAGAATGGGTACACCAGGATCTCCAGCCACTGCTAACTAACTTCAGATGCATGTGCCACCTTGTGCATCTGGCTTTATGTGGGCATTGCAGAATCAAATCCTGGTCCTTAGGCTTTGCATGCAAGTGACTTAACAGCTGAGTTATCTTTCCAGCCCTGAGAATAAATATTATAAAACAACCCTACCACTCAGAAATGACCATGATTTAAAAAATTTACACAATTTAAAGCTCTGAAGATAATCCAAACAAATTTATTGGTAGTTGAACATAAAAACTGAAGTTAAAATGTTATGTCACAACTTTTGTGTAGTACTGCACATATTATTTGAATAGAATGGAAATCAGGATGTTTGAAATGTAACTGGAGTGGAAGCTCGTGTTTTGCTATTAAGTGTCTTTGCTGTGAGCTTTACTAGTGCATATGTTCACAAGAACACATTTTGAAAAAAGAATCAGACATCTATGAGTTTACTTAGTCAACATCACTATACTTAAACACTCCATCTTAGATGATTTCTGGGCTCCGTATTCCTTATGCTTCCCTGGTTCCTTTCTCCACCATTCTCCTCCCTGCATTGTGGTCGGGACACTGACCACTAGATTCCTCTCATGTCTTCTCTTTTCCATTATCATCAGCTGCTCAGAGGGAAGGAAATGGTCCTCCCGGGTGATTTTCTCTGCCACTAGTTGGCAATGGTCCCCACCTAACCTGCAAATTGTCTCAGCGGTGCCCTCCTTGAGGATTGGTCAGGAGGAGGTCATTGCAAGACTGAGCACATGGTCACCACTCTTCCTTTTACCTAAATGTTGTCCACAGCTTTACCAACTGGGTTTCATTAAAGTCTTTTCAACAACAGTGTGCCATCTGTCTTCTGTTCAGATTCTGACTGACATCATGGCTAATGAGTCCTTTCTCGGACGGTAGACTTCCTCTCAACAGTGATTCACAGATTTATAGTATTAGCTTTGGTACTTCCCTGCCAGAAACCTTTATAGTATCAAATAATAGACTTCAGTTTCTGTTGCTTCATTGGTACACTTTGCTTGATGTATTCATTTGCAATAAGGAATTGCAAAAATGTTCTAGGGATTCCTAATTCCTTAGAAATGAGATATTCCAGTCAGACAAATATATGCATGTATACAATTTTTAGTAGAAAAACAATGTTTAAAATTCTATTGAACTAGGTCATCCCACCATAGACCATTCTAAATGAAATTTAATTTTGAATATAGCTAAAAATATATGCCGTTGAAATATTATTTTGGGTATGATTTCTGGCACACATTAAAGGCTTTTCCCATCAAAACAAACAGAAAATATATTAGATAATTAAATTATTTGGAAATACAAGTACCATGAATTGCTATCCTTTGAATAATAATGCTTCAGTTGTTTGTGACTCACATTTCTGGATAGAACCTTATTTGAGGGCAAAGAACTAGAAGATATTCTTTCATGTTGAAATATTTAGAAGAGTCAAATACAGAGATATGTGCCATGGGAGCCAACAAACCATAACCTATGTAAGCAAGACCATGGATGAAAAAACAGATTGTTTAAAGTGCTAATTCCTTTGAACTTCTGGAGTTTTGCTACGGGGCTCGTAATAAGAACTGTGTGTGTCAGATCTGCTCTCTCCAAGGGCTTCCTCAACTCAGCTGATGGCAAGTCTGTGCATTCATTCCCTCAGAACAAGTTCCTTGAAATTATTTCTCTCTCACTCTCTCTCTCTTCTTCCTTCCTCCCTCTTCTACATCTCACATCCATTTGTTCTTTACCTTTGATATCATCTAACTTTTTCAGGTAGATATTATTTCCATTTATATTTTAAAAATATTCCTTTAGTTGCAAGAAGAGAGATTCAGAGAGAGAGAGAGAGAGAGAGAGAGAGAGAGAGAGAGAGAGAGAGAGAGAGAGAGAGAGAGAGAGAGAAGAATATTGGCATTCCAGGGCCTCTAGCCACTGCAAATGAATTCCAGATGCATGCACCACCACCTTGTGCATCTGGCTTTATGCAGATACTGGGGAATCGAACCTGGACTGTTAGGCACTAGAGGCAAGTACATTAACTGCTGAGCCGTTTCTCCAGCCCTCCTTTCACATTATTATATGTTTGAGACTGGGAGACTTGAGGTTAACTGATCAAATCAACTGATCAAAATACTCAATCACATAGATGGCTTTCACCATTGCAAATTCTCTTCTGCACTGTCATTCAAAACATGTGTGAGCCAGGCTTGGTTGTGCATGCGTTTAATCCCAGCACTTGGAAGGCAGAGGTAGGAAGATCCCCATGATTTGGAGGCCAGCCTGTGGCTACATAGTGAATTCCAGGTCCAACTGGACTAAAGCGAGACCCTACCTTGAAATAAACCAAACCAAACCAACCAAACAAACAAACAAACAAACAAAAAAAAAAAAACATGTGTTGACTGAGGATATAGTATGTGTAAATTTGACCACTAGCACCACAGTAACAAAAAAGAAAGCTTAAAACAAAACACTTTTGTTATAGTAATATTTGGCTGTATGTCCAGCCACTGAAAAGCATGTTCTTAATTCTAAAACACATCCAAAGGTATTCTTTTATGCCATAGTGCACAGCACTGGTGATCTGAGTGCAGAGTTTGTGGTGTTTGAACCTGCTTGTGACTTTCACTTTTGGCATCTACACTGTTCTGCTGTTATGTTTTTACCAGGATACCTATCCTGAGACTTTTGTGTTTTTCCTTTAAGTTTGCTTTAATGGATTATAAGTGGGTGAGGTTTAATTGCAGAAAAATTCTTTGTACAACATTTTCCCATCGGCTTTACATTGGCTATTGTTAAGTTGAACACGACAACACTGAGAAAATACTTCAACTATGCCTATGTTAAAGGTGGGTCTCATGTCCTTCAGGTCACCCTTTGTGTTTAACTGTATTTTTGTATCTTTGTGATGGGGATTGTTTGGATAAAGTCCTTTAGTTAATCGTGAGTCATTTCTAGATCTATTTTTTAAATGGTTAAATAAAAGAACAACCACAAAGTGTCTTCACCTTTATTTTAGGAAAGGTTTGATAACCTGGTTAAGCAAGCTGGGTTTTGCTGTTGTTTGCTTGTTTCTTTAATTTTAACTTAAAGATTTCGGTAAATAAAAATGAGTAAAGAAAAGAATTATAATTGTGGAGATTCAATAAGGCAACAAATGACTTTTAAAAGTTTTTAAAATAGCATGTTAGCTACAGGTAACTTTAGCAGGCACTGGAAGAGGGGTAAATTAGTTTAGGGAAGTGGAAGAACAGAAACCAGAAGATAGTGGAACTCGGAGCTATCTCTTAAGATCTATCTTTGTTGGTGTGTTGAATAGTTATGTAAGCTATGTAGTATATAGTTTAGTATTGAAAACTGTTTCTATAAGGCGTTGAAAAAAGCCACAGAAAAATCCTGGATCATGGTGAAGTGTGATGTTCATGTCTTCCAATGCCCTTGTGTCCAGTGTAATGGATAAGGTACCACAACCCAGACTCAATAGCAAGTGCTGGATTTCTATGTCTAACTGTACAAGGAACCATTCTGACATCTTTGAAAAGTGAACCTTTTCTAAGGCTTGATTTTCTTATTTGGAGAAAAGTGTATTAGATGTTTAAACTTTCTTACTGTTCAACTGACAAATATTCTTATTGGCTGAACTATCCTAAGATATGTGAATGCTTCACATATGTGATGTTCTTTAGAAGTGAATAACAGAAGTTATATGTACTTGAGTACAGCGTGCTTGCTAAAAGCCTTTAAACCAACCTGATGCTAAGTGTTTACTTATTTAAACATGTAAATAGTATTCTTTGTCAGCAAATACATATGATCCTCTAAACTCCATGTACAAGATTTAGTTACAGTATACTGTATCACAAACCATACCTGAGTTCACATACAGTTTCATCATATGTTCACAAATGTAGTGTTATTCCTATTTACAGATAGACCATGGAGGTGTCTGTAGTGGCCTGTAATCACACAAAAGCAATGAATAACAGACCTTATGAATTTTGATTTCTAATCTTAACAAATCTTTTTATAGGTGCAAATTCAAATATGGGTTTTTGCTAGCATTAAAGGTTATTTTCTTTCCTCTGAATCAAGAAGCTACCAATTACTAGTCTCAAATCCCATTCTTTTCAGATAACTTACTATCTAACAGTGGGTGAGATAAATTTTTCTTCTGGATCCTGGTTACTTTTCTCCAAATGGAAGGGTTACACCAGGTGATCTCTATTTGTTCCCAAAGTCTCAAAAATAACAGAGTCCTAGTGCACCCCTTAGAGTGTCCACCCTTTCACTCTCTCTTCAAAGCATAGGGAGGTTACATTGGGATAATATTTTTGAATCATCAATGATATAATTTTCACTTCTGGTGCTTCCTCTTTGACTGCTATTCCATCCAGCCTTGTTGTTTTCTCCTCGGGACCACAGGAGCGGGGAGCAGGGGAGAGCTGTCCGCTGTTTTAGGGCTGGGGCCCCACAGAGCTGGGGGGGGGATGGCGCAGGGGAGTCCAGTGGGACACAGAGGAGAGCAGATGCGTATGGTATATCCACGTGGTTCTTTATTCAACTGAGGGACTTACATTTTATAGGAAAAAGGGGGTCAGGGAGATGGGGAATGGGGAAGAGAAAAGGAGATTGGTTGATGGGGGTGGGGAGTTGGCAGCCTGCACTGGGATAGGTGGGTGGGAAAGGTGGGTGGGGATAACCCAAGAACACCTCATTTGGGGGCCATGAGTGGAGGGAAATACGCGATGTTAGCCAAGGTTAGGTCCCTGGGGATGGGTACAAGGAAGTTTTGCTGATATCCAATGCCAGTCCTGCTGAGATGGAAATGCTGGCTCCTGTGGCCAGCCCATGGGGGTGGGAGTCAGGGTAGGTGGAGCTGGGAAACGCCTACCAAATTATAGGGGTTTCACCTCACTCATATACCTTTAACCCTTTGCTCTCCGTGATCTCAGTAGCAGCGCCAACAGGCAGTGCCCAACGCAGCCTGGTAAGCATTCTTTGTGCTGCTTTAAAGAAGGGATGATATACAGAAATAAAAAAGGGGGGGATTCTTGCCCTGGCTTCGGGATTTTGAAAGCCTTCGGGGTCTGAAGGAGATGCTCATGTTAAAAAGAACCAATTAGAGTGAACAGAGGAAGGGACATGGAAGGGAACTTTCCTTTGCTGGAGACTTGAAAGGACCTTTTTGTTGCAGAGAAAATGGGATAATGCTCCCAACATGACAATGAGTGGCTACAGCAGGTCCAGGAAGGGAAGGAAGCAATCTTCAGTGACACGGAAGGGAACAGCATCAGTGCCAAAGTCCCCAAACTCCACTTGTTCCCCTTTAAAGTCAGGATTGTTGTAGTCTTTGGCTCAGAAAACAGTTTGGACCCTTGCTCAGCTAGACATCTTTTAGCAAAGCAAACCACCAATAGTATAGGTCATTGTTGCAGTCAACTCACACTGTTGCTGTTCAAAAAGAACCCAAGCAAAAGCTGCTAGCGTAGGAATGGATTTATTAGGCTTACAGACTCGAGGGGAGACTCCATCCTGGCAGGGAAAACGATGGCATGAGCAGAGGGTGGACATCACCTCCACCACAGCACTGCAAACAATGGCAGGAAGGTGTGCTAAACACTGGCCAAGGGAAGCTGGCTTATAACCCCATAAGCCTGCCCCCAACAACACAGCTCCAGCGAGGTTGTAAAACCCAAACGGCCATCAGCTGAGGATCAATCAATCAGAACACACACATTTGTTTGTGGGGGACAACTGGATCAATTCATGACAGCCATATACTAGGGATACTACCTCAAAGAAGAATCCTAAACGTATTTTGCATGTTTAAATTATTAACATAGCTAACATTCTCTGTGATCAATATTTAAATTTAATCTATACTTATTTGGAAATATTTTATCTGGTCTATTTTAAATGTCTACACACACACATGCACTCATGAATATACAACAATTTGGTTCAAAAGACTTAGAATTTTTAAGGCTGACTTTTGATTCTGTGCTTTCTGTGGCATCATTGGAACTCTCCCATTCTGCGTCTCCATGTTTCTGAGTTGTAAAATTGAAACGGTTATTCTCTAACATCTGTGCCAATCCAATATTGTGTATCTGTAGTGAAGTTGCATGCTTGACTTCTTCAATTGCAAGGTCAGGGTGAGAAAATATCCGCCTATGTGGGTCTGAAATGGAGGACCAGCTGCTTTAAGAGCTTCATGAAATGAACTGAGAAATGAAAGTTAGAAACCACAGGGACTTCCCAGTGAGCTGGTGAAAATCCCTTCTTCCCCAAAGTCCATAACCTAGCTTAAACATAAGATATAACAGTTTTATGCAAAGAAGGCTGCTTAAACTGACTGATTTCTGACTGAAAATTCTTCCACACAGTCGAGGACACCGGATATATCCTAAAGCAAGCGGAGGATTTAATTGAAAGGTGATTCATCCTGAGGTTAAATTGTCGAGATGGCTTCACTCCTTCTGAGATCTCAAATATATCCCAAACAATGCAAAGTATACCTTCTCCTTTTTTGGATTGTCCTGACCCATAACTATTTGCCTAATATCTTCCCTTGGATCATGTTTGATTATAGCAGAATGGGTAGAGCAAGTGTCAGAGGCATGGGAACATTTTCCCCAGCATCCTTGGGGGGAAGTCATAGTTTTAAAAGATGAGTGTATTCTCTCTGGCTTATCTTCTCAAGCATTGATTTTGAGTTACTTTTAGCTACTACTTTTAATTTGTATTGTGAATGTGCACTACTAGGCTGAAAGTTTGTATTTTTGATGCTTTCCCTTACTATAAAAAAATCGTGCCTTTTTAAACCAGAACAAGTTTTGTGGACAACCATGTCAAAATTTATGTGATGTTATTTTGATGGGTATTTGCACTGAGGATTAGTGTGTCATATGTTTGGTTAGATACTTTAGCAAATCCTAGGTCAAATTTGTTATGTGAATGTGACAGAGACAGACTTTGGACTTTTTATTTTTCAGGAAAACTAAAAGTTTGTGAAAGTGAGAGCTTAGTTCTCTCCATGCAACATGGGAGAATGACAAATGTTGCTTCTTACACAGAAAGTAAGTAATAATTTACTTTGAAATTCATTTTTCTGGCCAAATATTCTTGCTCGTGTGGCACAGCAGACTGCATAAGGAGAAGGCCCCAGGCACTAGAGGGAGATGTAGTCACAAACTCCCTTTAGTAGGTTGGCCAGTTGAAATGGCAAATCAAACCAGGCGCTGACATGGTGCCATATCCTGCCAGAAATGACAGTGGTAATGGGTGTCACAAGCTAAGCTCACCCCCTGCTCTTCTAATGGCCACTTACCAGAAAACAGCTCATCTGTTCAAACCTGCAAGGACATCACTATTAAACATTTGGCAGTTCTAAGCGACAATCATTTGTACTCAAGTAAACACCTGTTAGGTTTAGATGCCCTGGGTTGCTGAGAGACTGAACAGCTTATTAGGACCATGAAATGGAAACATTTTAGATAATATTTATGGGCTCCAATAAAACACTTTCCAATAAAATGCTTCGGATGACAGAAGAGGAGGGAAATGTAGACATCACCCCTACTGTCCTCGCCTCAATTTGTAGATGAAGAGACAGAGTTTTAGATGAGAATTGCCCAAAGACAGGTAACTAGCTACTTGATGATGAATGAGAATTGAACTTTCTCTTCTTTTCGGATTCACCTTCCTTTCTGCCTTTCTTGAGTACTGTCTGCTAGGTCCAAATGGCTGCACAGAGGCGAGCTTAGGGAAAAATCAGAGGTGTGGATTAGAAGTACTAGATACCTGTGTGAGTTGCAAGGGTAGGTGACCCGCATGTGCACATAGGAAGGTGGTGGTTTGCTTGGAGGCATACTGAATACATAGTCTCAAGGAAAGTTCACGTGCAAGTTCCCTCTCCAAACGTTGCAACTGTGAATTCTTTGGCATCACCTGTTCTACTTATTATACTATTTCCCATCTCTTCTCAGTATTAATAGTTTTACTATCTTCAATTCTTTTACTGGTTATGTTTATAATTTGAAATACACCTTATTTTGCTAAAAGACATACAAATATAACTCATGTTCCTTTGTTTGTTATTTCATCCGCTTCAGCTCCTCACTATGGACAATGAGGAACTTGGTGACGGTATTTTTACTGTCATATCATCTTCCTCTTCTGACCCCCACCAGGGGTGTTTTACATGTGCATTTTCAAGGTTATCATTCATGTTATATTCTGAAATTGTATACTTTGTATATACACTGACTCTAATCCCAATAAACATCCAGTACTTTTATGCTTCTGTAATATTCATTTCAGTCAGAGTTGAGTAAACTAGCACTTCTAAAATTGACTTTCTTTTCTAAAGATTGAATACTCTCCATTACTCTTGGGTTGCTTAGTGGATGTACTGATTTGATTCACCTCACTTGTACTCCAGCAGCTGCTCAGAATGATGTCTCCTCTTGGTTTATATCATCCCTTTCTCAAGGAATTTCTCTCTTTTTTTAAAAGTCATTTTCCTCTTGAAAACAAAGTGGCCTAATTTTACATAGCACCACATGTGATCAAGTCGATAATCACTGTCAAGAGTCTGCCCACATCTCAAGACACCCACCACAGTCTGTCCTTTTGCTACTTTCTCGGGGTCTTGGGTATGTGTTCTCTTCCAATTAAAAAAAAAAATTAATGGGCAGGGAAGTGTTTTAAAAGAATAAAGTTTATTTGAGAATATTTCAGAGTAACAAGGAGAGAAAGCAGAAAGAAAGCTGGCTCAGAGGGGGGTTTCCAGAGCTCAAAAACAAAACAAAACAAAAACAAAGCAACTTTGACTGGGAAGCCCACCCTTCAGAGTCCATGATTGGTCAGTTTGAGTGAAGGTAAAGGCGCTGATGGGTCCTTGGTGTGTGTGTGTGTGTGTGTGTGTGTGTGTGTGTGTGTGTGTGTGTATTGTCACAATAATTCATGGCACTTGTGTAGCCAACTGATCAAAAGCCTCTTAGAGTTCAGAAAGTTCCTTGCTGAGAAGTCGCCACCCAAGGTTTTCAAGTCAGTATTCATGGGTGGCTCCTTCCAGGATATCTCAATGCCTTTCTTTTCACCAACAAATCATTTCTTCTTGGCAAAGTAATTGTGAGTAATTGTGTCTGCTCTGTGTATCAGCCTGAAACACAGTAAAATAAGACAGTGTCTGGCTGGAGAGATTACTCAGTGATTAAGGTGCTTGCCTGCAAAGCCTAAGGACTTGGGCTTGATTCCCCAGAACCCATGTAAATCCAGATGCAAAAGGTGGCTCATGTATTAGGGAATTTGTTTGCAGTAGCTGGAGGCCCTGGTATGCCCATTCTCTCTCTCTCTTTCTCTGCCTATTTGTCTCTCACACTGTCTTTCAAATAAATACATAAATAAAATATTTTTTTTAAAAAATAAGATAGTATTAAAAACCAGTCAACAAATTTTGTTGAAAGCCTGCTATGTACAATGGTCCAAATATGCATGTACATAATAGTTCACAATGCAAGTTAGCAAGCATGCCTGTGGTTTCTCAGGGAATTCCAGAACTTTTGATCCTAAAATAGAGGTTATTAGCATTTCATGGGACTGGGCATTTTTAGCTCAATATCTCATTCGTTCTAAGAAATAAAAGCAAGGTTTGAAATGAAAACTCTACAGGATATTCATGGGTCATACCAGGAGACAAGATCTGGGCATGGCTCTGGTCTCTTTCAATAGTAATACAAGGCACCAGAATACAAGGGAAGTTTTAAAATTGGGAAGAGCAATTACAAAGTGTTGGAAAGGAGCTGGGCTTGGTGGCACATGCCTTTAATCCCAGCACTTGGGAGGATCACCGAGAGTTCAGAGCCACCCAGAGAATTCATAGTGAATATCAGGTCAGCCTGGGCTAGAGCGAGACCCTACCTCAGGAAAAACAAAACAAACAACAAAAAAAAAACCTTAAAAAACTTTTTACAAAAAGGAAAGAAAAGTATCATTGAGGCCTATAGAGATTCTATGTAACAGGAAATATTTGGCATGCTTTGATGGCAGATTGGTTTTTGGGTACTGGTATTTTGTACACATTACTATTCCTTTTCTTGAAATATCATTATTCACTCAAAATGTAACATTATATTCACATGACTTACTGCTATATGCAACACATTACTGACAACTTTGAAGTTCACCTTTGAAGATCACCTCGTTAGCCCTTTCTCAAAGGTAATAATATACTAATGTTAATTATTTTTCATTTTGTTTTGCTTGCCTTGCAATTTACCTCAAATGTATGTGCCCCTAGTCAATCCATATTGTTTGTCTTGGGCTGTTTCAGTCTCTATGGAAAGGAACCTTATTAGATATGGCCTTTGTGGCTTCTTTCCCATCATCACTATTCTTGAAAGCCCACTCATGCTGACCCATGGGGCTGTGGTTCATTCACCTGAGCCTCTGAGCTGTTGCTACTTTGCCAGTGTCTGCTACAAATAGTGCTAATCGGGTCATGCTGGTGTGTGACTTCTTGTGCACACACTCAATACTTGAATCTGCTCAGTAGTGACTTCTGGTTGGGGAAATGCTTGGTCCTAAAGTGTATCATGACACCTGTACATGCGATCACTAATTAAGCTGCTTTCATTATTGTGGATTTGCCATTTTTTTCTCCCTCCCTGTGTAGCAATTTCTGTTGGTTCATATCCTTGAAAATGGAATCCTTCTTAGCATCTATGTGTCCAAATACCACAGCACACAGTAGCTGGCATGAGTTCAGTGACTCTAAGGGTTCCTGGGACATGACGCTTAAGCAAAGCCAGAAAGAAGATACAGGTGCTTTATAACATGTTACAGAGCAAGAATGTTCTCGCTCTCTTTTAATGAGAGAAGACAGATGACTTTCCTGATAAAAGTACTTTGATGTTTGCTAGCTTCTTTCCTTCTTCTCTTCCTGCCTTAAATCAATCTTCCCCTCTTTTCTTATTTTCATTATTGGACTATAAGAAAAAATCAAGTTATCCTCTGAAATTGCCTCCTTAATGAATCATTATAATTAGCACTTTGTGGACATAGCACAATCAGGTCAATTATTACCGAGGCCATCTTTGTTAGTGAAAGGGTTGGAAAAGGTGGCTTTGGGGAAAGTGTTCTAGATGCCAAACTCTGCTAGGTGTTATCATGCTTGATAACTGTTAACAAACTATATTAGTCATGGGCTTCTCTGTGATATTTACATACATACAAATATTGATGATGTCACACTCTCTTCTCCTGTCTCTCCCCAAACTCCCTTTCTCCAACTTCCAATCCCCTTTCCAGTCGGTCTCTAGCAATTCTTCTTCCTTTTGCTTTTGCATTCTCATTTTAAAACTTTTCATATGTGAAAGGAAACACAGGGTAATGGCCTTCATTTGTCTTGCTTATTTTGCTTAACATGATGGCTTTTGGTTTCGTCTATTTTTGTTTCTGAAAAATGCCAAGATTTTATTCTTTTTCATGGCTGAACAATATTTTATTGTGTGCATTTTTCACTATCAATTAATCCTTTCACAGGTACCAAAGCCGATCGAATATCTTGTCTACTGTGAACAGTGGCACAGGGAACATGGGTGTGCAGGTGTGGTGGTTTAACCATAAATTATCCCCCAAAGCTTCTTCTGTTTGTGA
>PVHP010006788.1:0-51705 GCA_004024765.1 Zapus hudsonius | reverse complement strand
ACACGCCTTTAATCCCAGCACTCGGAGGCAGAGGTAGGAGGATCACCATGAGTTCAAGGCCACCCTGAGACTACATAGTGAATTCCAGGTCAGCCTGGACTAGAGCGAGACCCTACCTCAAAAAACCAAAAAAAGGGCTGGAGAGATGACTCAGCCTTTAAGGCACTTGCCTCCAGTGCCTAAGGACCTGGGTTCAATTCCTCAGGACCCACACAAGCCAGACCCACAAGGTGGTGGCCCTGGTCTGTGTTCTCTCTCTCTCTCTCTCTCTCTCTCTCTCTCTCTCTCTCTCTCTCTCTGCTTGAAAATGAATAAATAAAATATTTAAAAAAAAAAAAAGAATTGTCTTAGCCTTTTGCAAAGAACTCACACTTGTTTTCACTTCCCTTGCCGTCTGTTCTATTCCTGGTTTATTCAGTTCTGGCTTGAAAATCTTACAGAAGGGGCCATGGCAGCCAAGTTCTACCTTCTGTGTCTACATCATAGCTGCCTGCATGTCAGACGGGGACATGCTGAACTCATAACTGTCTATGTGAAACAGGCAATGTCTACTTCGATCTGCGCTCGAGAGGGGACAAGTATGGCAAGCTGGTCGGCATGACACCCAGTGCATACGGAGAGCCAGGTGGGTGACAAGCGGCTGTCCCCTGTGGCCTGCACCTCTGTGGTGTGTGAGGCCTGGAGACATTGGCTTTGCTGTGGTCACTCGCAGCAGAGTTAATTCTTTTCTTTGGAAGTTCAAATGGAAGAGCAGCAGTCCCCCTCCCCCTCATCCCCAGCCATGCTGTTCAGCACTCTCCTGGAATTTTTATTTACTCATTTACTTATTCATTTATTTATTTTGAGGTAGGGTCTCTCTCTAGCCCAGGCTGACCTGGAACTTACTCTGTAGTCCCAGGCTGGTTTCCAACTCACAATGATCCTCCTGCCTCTGCCTCCCCAGCACTGAGATTACAGGCACGCACCTCCACGCCTGACCTCCTTCTGGAGTTTTCTTTGTATAGGAAAACGTACATGCTGTCATGCTGTAAGCCTTTCCTTGAGCTTGCTGATGTGTACTAACTTCTCAACATGTGTTTCTATTCTTGTGCTATGTTCTCCAACAAGTTCTTCGATTAGAATCATTTTGGGGCTAGAAAGATGGCTCAGTGGTTAAAGGCGCTTGCTTGTAAGGCCTGATGGCCCAGATTTGATTTCCCAGTACCCATGTAGCACCAGACACAAAGTGGTGCATGTGTTTGGGGTTCATCTGCAGTGGCAAGAAGCCATGGCACTCCCATTCTCTCTCTCTCAAATAAAAATATAAAAACTTATTTTGGGGTGTGGGAAGCTGGCTCAGTATAATTGTGCTTCCTGTGCACGCAAGCATGAAGACCTGAGGGGGCCTGAGACTACCCGGATTTGAATCTCCAGGTGGGTGTGCTCATGTGTGCCCCATCAAGGGGAGCCGACACCAAGGAATCGCCTGGGCTTGTGAAAAACATGGAAAACAGCAAGCTTCAGTATCACCAAGAGACCCTGGCTCAAAATGAGGCCGGTGGAAGAATGATGAGGCAGGGCACCTAAAATTTTGTTGTGGCCCCTGCAGGCAAGCGCCCTGCCACAGGTGACCGACCGCATGCGGCACTGCGAGGGCACACACCTCTGCATACACAAGCAGAAAACATCATTTTTATGGAGAAGATATATACAACTAAACTTAAAATATTTTTGTGTCTGGCTTTAAATGGGTACTGAGGAATCGAACTCAGACTGACAGGCTTGGCAGGCAAGCACCTTAACCCCTGAACCATCTCAGCCCTAAACTTAAAATATTTTTAAGGGAGTCAATCAAGAATAACAAGCAAAATCCCTAAGATGAATTGTCCAAGGCATTTCTTTTTCTTTTTTTTAAATATTTTATTTATTTGAGAGAGAGAAAGAGGCAGACAGAGAAAGAGAATGGGCATATCAGGGCCTCCAGCCACTGCAAATGAACTCCAGACACACGCGCCACCTAGTGCATCTGGCTTTACATGGGTCCTGGGGAATCAAACTCAGGTCCTGCTTTGCAGGCAAAGCCTTAACTGCTAAGCCATCTCTCCAACCCACATCCAAGGCATTTCTGTCTGTAGGCATTATCTTCCTGCTCCATAAATTGGACAGAGCTCTTGGCTCATTTGTTCTATGCATGCATGTGCATTTGTGTGCACGGGTGAGTACATGTGTGAGTGCGTTTGTGTGTAGGCGAGAGGACAGTCTCTGGGTTTATCCCTCAGAAACACTGACTACCTTTTTTGACACGATCCTTTATTGTCTTGCAGCTTGCCGATTACCTAGACTCCCTGGCCAGCGAGCCCAGGGGATCCTCCTGTCTCTACCTTCCCAGTTGTGTTTATAGATACAGTGGGTATCGGGCATCAAACTCTTTAACTTTTTCTTAATGTGTGTAGTATATGTCTGGTGTGTGTATATTTATGTGCAGACACACGCAGGTACCTGAGGCCAGAGGAGAACATCAGGTACCCTTCCTTCCTCTCGTGCTCACCTGCATATTTTCTTTTCTTTTTTTTTCGAGGTAGGGTCTCACTCTGGCCGAGGCTGACCTGGAATTCACTCTGTAATCTCAGGCTGGCCTTGAACTCATGGCATTCCTCCTACCTCTGCCTCCCGAGTGCTGTGATTAAAGGCATGCGCCACCACGCCCGGCTTCACCTGCATATTTTCTTGAGACAGAGTCTCTCTGAGCACACACGGACAGGCCCAGCTATTCTCCGGCCTCTGCTCCCCCAGGACTAGGGTTACAGATGTGCATGGCCATGCCCAGCAGTTTATGTGGGTCCTGGGGAATTGAATTCCAGTGGTCTTATACCCTCTCATGTTCATCTTCCCAGGGAGTGCTCTTACCTGCTGAGCCTTCTCCCCAGCATGTCTAATTTTTATTTATTTTTTTGATTTTTCAAGGTAGGGTCTCACTCTAGCTCAGGCTGACCTGGACTTCACTATGTAGTCTCAGGGTGGCCTTGAACTCATGGCAATCCTCCTACCTCTGCCTCCCGAGTGCTGGGATTAAAGGCGTGCGCCACCACGCCCAGCCTGTCTAATTTTTAATAGCTCCTCAAAATGGTATTTGTTCCTTTTACCCAGTCAGTAGCTTCCTGCACCCTCTCCTGTAAATGCTCCTCCTCTGTCCCCACCCTCTTGTGAGTATTCCTCCCCTGCCCCCACTCTGAATGCCTGAATGTCACCACATGGTCATTTGCTTTATTATTTTCGGTTTTTTGGGGAGGAACTCACTGTGTAGCTCCAGGCCTGCTTCGATCTCACATGATCCTCCCTCAGCCTCCTGAGTGCTGGGGTAAAGGTATGGGTCACCAAGCCCCCCCCCCTTGGTCCTTTGCTTTCACCCCTCCTCTCGCCTGGCACAGCCAGGTGTGGTCTCCACGGGCCGCTGAGCCCTGCCGGCTGCCAGCTGTGTGCACCGTGCTCCACAGACGCTTTCTCAGCACCACATACACACATGCCCAGCTCTCAGCCGGCACATGGGCAGAGGTCTGAGGGGCCCCCACCCTCATTCCTGTCACTCTGGCTGTTTGGTATGTAAGTGGGGCAGTCAGCATGGTGGCCTCAGTCGGTCTTCCTGCTCTCCTACCTTTCCTCACTCCCTACCCAGGAAGTCCACCACTCCCAGGTGGGCAGATCTGGCAGGGTGCTGGAGCCCCTCCTTGGGCCCTGCAGCTCTGGGTGTCTGAGTGGAAGTGGTTTTCCGTCCTGCGCCCCAACTTGGGGAATGCTAGTGTGCGCCATCACCACACTCACAACCCTTTTCCCCTGGCAGGGGACTCTGACAAGCGACATGCCCAAGACTTCGCACTGTGGAAGGCAGCCAAGCCACGAGAGGTGTTCTGGGCCTCGCCCTGGGGGGACGGAAGGCCCGGCTGGCACATTGAGTGTTCCGCCATGGCCAGGTAAGGCCCGGGAAGGCCAGGTGTGCCAGGATGGCCTGGTCAGGGGAGAGCAGGCAGGAGGAGCCAGGGTGAGGAGGGACAGGAGCACAGGCCAGGCCTCCTGCCAGCAGCAGTGTGCCCTGCGGTCTGCTCTGGGCCTCCTGCCCCTCAGCAGCGTCACGCAGGTGGACCTCAGTGTCCCTGTGGAAGGCTCAAGGCTGGTAGCACAGGCCAGGACCTCCGATGGCCCTGGAGAACTTGCTGTTTGTCCAATCCTGTCCCCACCACCCAGATTTCCCACGCTCAGAGCTCCACCTCGGGCCGGGGCAGTGTGCCCTGCAAGTGTGCCTGTGCCTCCTGGGCTCTGCTGACAGGGTCAGAGTCAGGCTTGGCCCAGGCGCTTTCCTTGTAGCCAGGTAGCTCCAGTGTGCAGTCATGGAGACCACTCTTCATGGCATGAAGAGGGCTGGGGGTGAGGGGTGAGGTGAGGCCAGGGTGAGGGGTGAGGTGAGGGCTGGTCCTCACACATGGTCACTCTCTGCCTTGCAGTGAGGTGTTTGGAAGCCAGCTGGATTTGCACACAGGCGGCATAGACTTAGCTTTCCCGCATCATGAAAATGAGATTGCACAGTGTGAGGTCTTTCACCAGTGTCCCCAGTGGGGAAATTATTTTCTGCATTCTGGTAAGCTGGGATTAGAATGAACTTGTTCTCTGAAGGTCTGTTAATTCAGCCCTTATCAGCAAAGCAGCTGGGTCTGGAAGGACGCAGATGGGTGGGTTTGTCTGGAGGTATTTTTGAACGTTAGTTATTTGGACTTGGGCTTCCTTGGATTGAACTCATGGATATGTCCTTTGACCCTAACCGGAATACAGAACCTGCTTTGCAATGCTATTCTGTGTGCTTATTTCAACTGTGAAGATGGGTTTTTGACAGTATGATATAATAATTATGACTATGCCATTTTAAGCTATGGCATTGTCACCAGATAGGCTGACACTGCTTCTATAGACCAAACACCAGCTCATTGGTAGCCCAGCTAGAGGGACATGAGCTTGGCTGGCTCAGATTCACTGCTGCACAGGAAAATGTGATGGTCAAGTTTGCGGAAGGTCACACAGAGCCTTTTAGGTCATTGAGAAAGGTGGTGGGGTTGCGGTGCAAAACGTCGGCATCTGCAACATGGGAAATGGACACATACCAGCTCATTAAGTCTTCAACTTAGGAAGTTGGGTGTCCTGTAAGGTACAGGCTAGAGAGATGGCTCAGTGGTTAAAAGCGCTTGCTTGCAAAGCCTGGCAGCCTGGGTTCAATCCCCAGTACCCAGGGCCCATGAGATTTATAAGTAGTTCTCCTGAGTTCCAAGTGAGCCTGGGGTCCTGTGTCATTGTCCACCTCCCTCATGCTGGCATGAGTGTCCCTGGCCTCAGATAACCTAGATGGGGTTATGTCATCCTGGAGGATGCTCATTACAAGTGCAGTTTCTTAGACACTTCCTGGTGCTCTGCCCACATCAGAGCCCGCTGCTGGAGAAGCTGGAACTGTGGGTCTCCCCACCAGCACAGAGCACATGCTTTTGTTTTTGTTTCAGGACATTTGCATGTGAAGGGTAAAGAGGAAAAAATGTCCAAATCCTTGAAAAACTACATCACCATTAAGGTATGTGCTTCTGTATGTGAGCTATGTGGCTCCTAGTGTTTGTGCCCCCAGCCCTCCCTGACTCCTGGTGTGTGTGCCCATTCCCCGGTACTTGGCGCCTGGGCAGTTGCTCCAGCAGCCCTGCCTTCTCACCTCTTCTGCTCTCTGATGTACTTGGCCTCTTTCTTCCTGCCTTCCTCTTCCGTCCCCTTTCTTTTTATAAGCTTCCTCTCGTTAATTATAGTTGCTAAGTTGCTCCCTCCAGGCCTCCCCAGCCTTCTGCTGGTATAGTTTTCTCTTTAGTGTGTGTAGTTTGCTGCAGCCTGCAGGGGGCAGCGAGCTGGCTGGTGCTATGTGGACGACACTAACAGGAAAGCACTCTGTCACTTTGCTGTCATCCTTGGTCTTTGGGCCAAATTTAGCTTTAACTGGAAAATAAGTGGACAAGACTGAAAACCAGACTACTCTCCCTATGCCCTGGAGGCTCTTCTCTCCCAGATCCAGAATGAAGCCTGCTTTAAAGCCCAGACTAGCGGGTTGTTGAAGGAGACACATGCACCTGCAGCAGGTTGTTATTTTGCCGTATTTGTGGAGCGTGGAGGAAAGCATTTTCCTTTACCACCTGAGGGGCTCTAGCTGGGGGAACATGAGAGTGTGTCTGCCCGTGCGGACCCCAGGGGGCTGCTTCCCAATCCTCTGCTGGTGCCCGCCCACCAAAGGGAAGGGAGCTGGCACTCCTTGGGCCCATTGAGGGGAGGGCTATTTTGTGTAGCTAGTTTTACAGATCTCTCTGCCTCTGGAAAGTGGCTGGGGCCCTCTTGCTACTGCAGGGCAGGGAACCCTTGCCCTGGAAAGTCCGTAAAAGGGAAAACTTGCCCCAGGTTTTAGAACACCTTCTGGTTCTCAGCAACTCAAAATGATTGTCAGGCCAGGGAGGCCACTTCTGGGTGACGGGTGACTTCTGCTGTAGCTCCCCTTCCCTGATGGCTCCCCACAGCAGTATGTTCAGAGCTTGCAATGGCTCTGAGGTTGGTTGTCACTGCCTGCTGGCTGCTGGTCCTCACAGGTCACTCCCTCCCGCACAGTCCCACGTAGTAGCATCTGGTTTTGCTCTGTCCTGGTTGCATGGTAGCACCAGCAGTGCAGAAGCTTGGGTGGCAGTGTGCTAAGAAGTTGAGGTCCACAAACTCCTTTAAGCCCAGGAGGGCTCCATGTGACTGTTAGAACAGTCCACAGAGCTGCTGGTCATAGAAAGTCTGCCTTCTGGACTTTGCACTACTGTGCTGAACTCTGCTCAGTGCCCTAAGCAGCCCAGAGGGACAAGGCCCAGTTAACATTGGGGTTTCCCAATGTCATTTTTTTGTCATTGCAGATGTGTGAGCCCACAGTGAGGTAGGTTCTGATGCACCCACATTCTGGACCACGCCAGCCCAAGCTGACCTGGAACTCACTCTAGCCCCAGGCTGGCCTTGAACTCATGACAATCTTCCTACCTCAGCCTCCAGAGTGCTAGGATTAAAGCTGTGTGTCACCATGCCTGGCTCTAAATTCCTTTCTGGATAAGGCAGAGACCAGGCCTTCCAGTTCTGAAAGGGGACAGATGGCTTTCAGAGAAGCTAGAGACTTCACCAGAGATGAGATGCCCCTAACATTAGAGTGAATTGTGTGCCCAATGCCACAGGTATGACAGGAAGCCAGGAGGATACAGAGTAGGTCCAGACCCCAAGAGCCCAGGCTACCACATCCCTTCCCACTAGACAAGAGACAGTCAGGATCCCTTGGGTGAGCTGGTTGCAGTTGCAGAGTCCAGAAGGCAGGCCCTGCACCCTTCACAGCAAACATATGGAAGGATTTAGCTAAAACAGCAATAATATCCAATTTAACTGGTGGTCAGGCAGTTGGGAGAGTGCCGACAGTGTCTCAGGAAACCCTTTGAATTCTGGCATAAAGCAGCTCGTTAGAGGCCATCAGTCTGTAATCACTTGGGGGGGGGGAGTCTATGGACATAGCCCACCACAGAGGAAGTGGCTGGGAGGGTGGATGGCAAGCATATGCATCCACAGGTCCAGCCCACCTGCTGGCTACATGAGGATCTTCCCAAAAGACAAGATAGATGTTTCTGGAACACACAGCTGGAGAATGGGCCTAGTGGCGTACAGGGGGTGCTCAGTGACATGATGGGAGGTCAAACCGAGGACGGGTGTCTAGACTGGGCACAGGATGGGGCCTGATGCAGCCTCTGACAGGTTAGGGTCTCTAGCTTCTTTTTTTTTTTTTTTTTTTTTTTTTTTGGTTTTTCGAGGTAGGGTCTCGCTCTAGTCCAGGCTGACCTGGAATTCACTATGTAGTCTCAGGGCGGCCTTGAACTCACGGCAATCCTCCTACCTCTGCCTCCCGAGTGCTGGGACCATGCCTGGCTTTTTTTTTTTTTTGGTTTCCAGCTTCTTGACTTTGTGTCCCCATAATCCTGACAGACTACCCTGAACACGGCATGCATGACGAAGCTCACACATCTCTGTTCATCCTGTTTCCTTTCCACCACTATGCTGCACTGCTCGGGGCGTGGTGGGGTTCCTCACGGACATGGATGTTGTGAACAGGACCATGTGCGGAGCGGAGCGGAGCTGAGCCGTGTGTGCATCCTGCTGGAGGAGGGCCAGTCATGGGGAGCTAGAGAAATTATGTCCCTGTTCCCGGTTTGGGTAGGGTGAAGTTCCCGGCCATCACTGATGAACATCAGATGGGACAGGAGCTCCACACATACTTGTTCTCAGGTCCACTCGTAGACACACACACATGTGCACCCACAGGCACTCACATGTATGCTCATACATGTGCACATGTTCACATACACCTGTAGACACATAAGATGCACTCACATTTTTCGTAATGCTCATAACATGCCCACATATCACATAATTACACACATGTATACACTCGTGTGCACCTGTAGACACAACCCAGGCTCAGGCCTGATGCGGGCGCCCAGTGCTTAGCTGGTGGCTCTGACATGGGATCATCAGTGCTACCTTGGAGAGCTCTGCTCAGCACTGAGCCTGGGGGACATCTTCCCTCCCCTTCTAAACTCTCCTCATGGCCTGAGGCGATCATGGAGCCCTGGATTAGTTGACTAGGAGACAGCCTCCTAGTGACAGACCAGGGGATAGACAGTTCCCACCTGGAGAAGGCAGAGCACAAGGAGCGTTCCAGAACTTGCTCCTTGCTGGGCAGGCGAGGTGAGGCTGCCCAGCCCCTGGGGGCAGTACTGGTACTCAGAGCACACCCACTCCTCTAGGGGCGCTTGAGTTTCACTTTGAGAGCTGCTAAGCCAGCCCAGCTTGGAACAGTGTCGTCTACTCCTTCCTGGAAGCCCCTCATGGGCCTGTCCTGCCCCTTGTCCAGTGGCACTGGTGGAGTTCTTGACATGACCTCTGAGCCCCAGTGACCTGCAGTTCCCAGGCTTTTGTGCCTCGGGGAATCAGCTGCTTCAGGGTCAAGGGTGTGACTGGTGTCCTCAATCCTGCAGGGGAACCAAGCAGAGGCTGGGAAGTGTCCCCAGGAGCTGGAGGCTGCCCTCCGAGGGGCCTGGCAGGGGTGAAGCCTCCCTGCCCTGGTGCCTCCCCTCTGCTGGCCAGGGTTCTTGCTGAACACTGCTTGGTGCGTGGTGCTTCTGATGGTCTCTGTTCTGCTTTCCCGTGGCATCCTTCCGACCGCACAACTTCCACATCACCAGTCATCTTGTGGTCAGTGGTGCTGAGCAGGGCGAGTCACACCGGGAGCACATGGAACCTCAGTGCTTTAGGGCTCTTGGTCCTCACCTCAGTCTGACCCCGAACCTGGATGTTGCTTGTTCTGATCCACAGCTTTGACCAAGCAGTCACTGGATGTCTCCCCTCAAGTGTCACTAGATGCTGGCGTGCCTGTCCTCTGTCCCTTTCTAGGTGCCAGCAGTGTCCCTGGCAGCCAGTTCCTTGTCTCATGTCCATGACAGCCACGAGTCCCAAGGCCACTGACTAGCCAATCTCTAGAATCTGGTCTGCAGGAGTCTCCCCTGCAGATGTGAAGTGAACATAGAGACTTCCATGGAGGGCTGGGTGGGAAATGGAGCCAGGCTTTCACAACCCACTTCCTGCTGCGTGCTCATCTGTAGTTAGTACCACAACCAAGTGACATCTCAGATCCATTTCCTCTCGCAGGACTTCCTGCAGACCTTCTCCCCAGATGTCTTCCGGCTTTTCTGCATGCGTACCAGCTACAGGTCAGGTGAGCTGTGAGATGTCACCTGCCGGCCTGGGGAAGCAGAATGTGGGCCCTCCGAGCAGGGCAGCTGCCACCTGGGCACTGGGCTCCCAGGGCGGGGCAGCTCTTTCCCCAAACCCTGTTTGTCACTGAATGGGTCCTCTGCTTGGGCAGCCCCGGGGCTGCAGTGTCCTGTGTGAGGACCATGTGCTAGGCACCTCCTCAGGGCCATCTTTCTCCACAGCCATTGAGTACAGTGACAGCACCCTGCTGGAAGCCAGGCACCTCCTGCTGGCGCTGACCACCTTTGTGGAGGACGCCCGTGCCTATGTGAAGGGGCAGCTGGCCTGCGGTCCTGTCAAGGAAGACGTGCTGTGGGAAAGGTAGGCTGTGCTGGCAGAGTGCCTTCCAGGGGAGTCACAGGGCCCTTCCCTCACTGGCTTCGTAGCTGGGCAGTCAGAGTGGGAGTGCATACCTGGCCACGCAGCCTGCTGCTCACTAGTCACGGCAGAAGATCAGCAGGTGAGTGGACAAGGTGGAGCATTAGAGAAATGGACATATCCCAGCAAGGCGGGGGATATGGTTCTGGGTGACGAAAGCCAAGCCTCCACTGGGATTGCCAGACACATGATGGGCACCTAGCCCATCACTCCCAGTAAGCCATGCCCTGCTGTCAGCTGAGAAAAGAACGTGTGCCTGGTGGCCCCTGTTAGGGTGGCTGAGGGGCTGATAGGGCGTGGCAGAAAGGAGCTTCCTTGCCACTGCCCCAGTTTCTAGGACTGCAGCTTCACTGATGCAGTGTCACTGATGGTCACAACAGCTGGCCAGAAGCCTCCCACCTTTAGGTTGCATAGAAGCCAGCTCTTCACATGTGCAGTGGGGGTGGTGCAGGGAGTGGAGGGAGAAGGCAGATGTGGTAGGGAGGACAGGAAAGGTCAGGCTAGGGATGTGGGCTCTTTGGGAGAAGGGGACAGGAAGGAAGAAGCTGGGCTGTCACAGAGGGTGTGCTCTGAGAGGGATCCCAAGCAGCAAGGATGGGTCGGCTGTGGTTCCTGGGAATGTGGGGCAGGCAGGTCTAGTTCTTCAGTGAGCTAGAAACCAGGGCCCAGAGGAGGAGAAGCCCTAGTCCCAAAGAAGTTATCTGAAGCTGCAGGTCCCTGAGTCCTGCCCAGTGCCTTTGGGCACGCCCCCTGCGGGAAGCAGAGCAGGTCCTACCAGCTTGTCATGGATGTTGGGGAAAAAGATGGCTGGAATGCAGAGGCCACAGGGAGCACCTGAGGCAGGCATGTCTGCTGCAGGCCTCCCTCAGCTCCTAGTCTTGGGAGAGCTGCCTTCATCCAGAACTGAGGACATTCCACACTGACTCCACCCAACTATCCTGTTGGACAGGAAAGGGCTGTATGTACCTGCTGAGGTCTGAGGTCCAGGCCTCTGGCCTGTACCTGCTTGCTCCTGAGGATACTGTCCATGTGCTGTCCTGCCATCAGCTCTCCCATGCTCGCAATCATGTGATGACATTATAGTCACGTCACCCAATTTCTCCCACTTGACTCGTCAAACCATGTGACACTGCAGAGATGCTGTGAGCTCAGACACAGTGGACAGGGTCCCTCCACTAGAGAATTTTTTGACTGAAGGTGATAACTTGGAAATTCTATTAGGAATCTGTAAGCATGACCTAGGAAGTTGGGTTCCTTGCTATGGAGGGGACCTACCCCATACTGTATGGCAAGGCAGGTCCTTGCTTTCATGCAGGGAAGGGTGTTTGTATTTCTGAAAGGTCAGCGTCAGGCCAGGCACTAGCGGGCTGTCACTTGTCCTATTGATGTAGTGACTTTCATCTTTCCCCAGGCTCACCAGCACCAAGGGGACGGTGAGGGCCGCACTGGCTGATGACTTCAACACACCCAGGGCAATGGAAGCTCTCCTGGACCTTGTGCACCATGGGAACAGGCAGCTCAGGGCAGTCAACAAGGTGACTCCAGGGACTTGGGGTTCCCGAGGCTCTTCTGTTTGAGGGGACGGGGTTGCACTGATGCCAGCTGTGACTTACCTCTCCCAACTGGTAGCACTGGGAGGCTTGCTCCAGTGTCTGGCTCATGGCGCCCTCTTGGCACATCCAGGGTTCATCCTCCCTGATAAACATGGGAACATGGTGGGCAGGTCAATTGGCTTTGTGGTCCATGGCTGCCACCACATGTACTGAATAACCGTCTTGGGGACTGTTGTGGTCAACTTTCTAGTTGCTGCGCAGAAAGAACCCAAACAAAAGCGGCTTGTAGAGGAATGGGTTTATTTGGCTTACGGACTCAAGGGGAGACTCCATTCTGGCAGGGAAAACGATGGCATGAGCAGAGGGCTGGACATCACCTCTGCCACAGCACTGCAAACAGCGGCAGGGAGGTGTGCCAAATACTGGCAAGGGGAAGCTGGCTTATAACCCCCATAAGCCCGCCCCAACAGCACAGCTCTAGTGAGGTTCTAATTCCCAAATTGCCATCAGCTGAGGATCAATCTATCAGAACACATTCAACTGTTTGTGGGGGACACCTGTATCAAACCATGACAGGGACCAAGAGGCACATGGGGGGCCTGTATTTGTTGAAACAGGAAGTTGGGTTGAGGATGCAGTGGTCCCAACCAAGGCCTTGGATTTAATCCCTAGGACTGATAAAGGAAAGAAGGGAGGAAGGGAAAGGAAAGAAAAAAGCTGTTTCTGGGATCCTGAACCAAGTCTCTGCTGTGGTTCTCTGGGCCTCAGCGCACCTACAGACAGAAGTGGCTCCTGGGAGCATTTGTCCCTGGGTCCTAAGTGTGCTACACCCTGGAGACATGTTCCCCTGTCTGCTCCACCCCTGGAGGGCTTTGGCAGGAGCAGATCTCCTTCCTCCAGAGTTTGTACTCCTTGACTGGCCCCAGACTCAGCCTGTAGGGTGCTGGACAAACCATGGAAGTGAACAGCAGTTTTGTTCCTCATTCTGGAGGGGGCCCACCCCACACTGGATGGCAGGGCAAGTCCTTGCCCTTGGGGGGAGTGCTACCTGGGAGACTTGGTCTCCTGAAGACCAAGGTGACTGTGCAGACCATTGGCTTAACAGACCTATGGAACCCCTGCCGTGTGTCCCCTGCCTGCTCTTCCTTGGTCATTGTGGCACCACGTGGCTTCATGTAGTTGTGCATTTTTGAGTATTCTAGATTCCCAGATGTGATGCTGTCATTATCACAGATGGGCCAGCAGTGTCTGTGCCTGAGTGCCACAGACCACCACAGGTGCTGAAGTGTCCTTCCCTCTCTGAGTTTGCGCCCTTCCTCGTGCAGGAAGCTGGTGGCCCGAGGAGTCCTGCTGTGATCGGCGCCATCGTCTCCTATGTTGAGCAGTTTTTTGAGACTGTTGGGATTTCTCTGGCAAATCAACAGGTATATTCAGCTTTTTCAAGTGTTTAGTTTTGGAATCATCTACAACCATGTTGGCACACTAGTTTTCTCCTTTGAAACTTCCTTCTAAGGGTAATCACAGTGCCAGGTTTACTTCCTGAGCTGGTATCTAGTTAACTGACTCCACTGCTGGACTTGCGAGCAGAGAGCCAGAGCTGCCCCTGAGCAAGAGCCAGCTGCAGTTCTACCCTTAAGGTACACATTGCCAAGCCGTGGCTGAAGAGGGAGCCATGTTTCCTACAGTTGGTGTTTCTGTGATCACCTGTCTGAAGGCCCTTCACAGCACAGGGTCCAGCTGGTGAGACAGTCCTGCCTTGATCTGTACCAGTGACATGTGGGAGGTCCTACCTAGGTCTGGGTGCTGTTGGCTGTGTCCTGGCAGAACCTGAGCCACTTAGCCAGAAAGATGCGCCAGGTCCTTCCATGACACCCCTCCCTTAAGCAGGGAGAGGCCTTGGCGCTCTGACGCTAGCTAGCTCCGTGACTTACGTCTCCAGCTCTGTCCAGTTCGTCTGAGTATGTAGGGCCCTCCCCTCGGGGCTGCCACCTCTCCCAGATACCACCATCTGGATGTCCTTGTGTCGTTCCTAGCACAAGGCCGAGGTCTGCTGCCTCTCAGGGAGGCTGGCTCCTTTTGGTATCAGGAAAGTGGTAGAAAGCACACTGGGTGTTGGCTGAGCCGGCACTGCAGGCCTGAGTCCATAAGCTTAGGTGTATGTGTGCACGAACACAGTGCACAAACAATTGGTTCTTATGCCCATCTATGATGACTGAAACCTAGGGTCCCTATTGGCCCTCAGCCCCAGGCCCATGGGGTCCACCCATGTTCTCTCGTCCACTCCAGGGAGAAGCCCTGGGAGCTCTGCTCCCTTGGGCACAAACCCTCACTATGCTGGGACCTATGCATGGACACCTGTGTTGGCTCAAAGGCCCCATGCGGGGTATCTTCCTCCTCACCCTGCCGCTGTAGGCCTGAGGTGAGGCAGAGGCTCAAGCCACTGTCTAGAAGCACTCGACATGTATGTGCTTTGTGCGGGTTAACCTGGAAGGCCGGGGCCATCACCGTGTAGCACCTCTGTCTTCACCTGGGTGGGCTGTCACCTTGCTCTCCAGCAGTGGCAGGCAGCCCTTGCCCGTTTGAGCTTCTGCAGGCTTTGGGGATAGAGACATTTTCTGCAGCGACAGGGGACTGCCATTTCAGATTACTAGTCATTCGCTTGCCCAGACCATTCAGTGGATGCACATTCCTTACACGCTTGGTCGGCTGCTAGACCCACCACTCGGCGCCTGGACAGGGCCAGAGTTGGGAAGCGAGGACTCGGTCTTGCCTACAGCTGACACCAGCCAGCCTCACTCAGCCCATACCCCTGCTGAGTGCTGTCTTCCAGGCCGACTGGGGACCTTGCCTGGCTGTGCAGTTGTGCAGTACCCTGTCTCTGGCTCAGTGTGTTTCCGCAGATGGCAGCATGGCCACTCTGCGGAGCGTGGTGGACGAGCTGGTGCGCTTCCGGCTGAAGGTCCGCCAGTTTGCATTGGCTTCAACCCCTAAGGCCACTGGGGAGGCTGGGCAACAGCAGCTCCAGGAGAGGCAAGCTTTGCTGGAGGCATGTGACACACTGCGCCAGGATCTCACCACGCATGGCATCAACATTAAGGTGAGCATGACCCCACGAAGTCAGGAGTGACACACATTCAGTGTCACCTGCCACACCAAAAGGAGAAGGATGTGGGGAGGGTGTCGGCTGGAAGAACCACAGGTCCAGTTGAGTGGGCCTTGTCAGAAGGCAATGTGCTCGTTCTCCTCCAGGACAGGGGCAGTGCGGCCTCCACATGGGAACTGCTGGCTCCAGGGACAAAGCAGCAGCAGAGAGGGGGCTGAGGGGCCAGCTGCAGGTCGAGTCACTCCACAGTGTCTCCTGTGATTAAAACTTTATATTAAAGTTTCCAATTATGGCTGTTCAGCCAACATTAAAGTGACCCAGTTCTGTTGTCTCAATGTTCACTTTAGTCACTTCCTGTCAGCTGTTCAGGGAACATTCTTGGGCCCCTAAAGCCCAAGGACTAGACACCTTAGAAGGAGCCTAAGGCCCCATTGGCTGGGCCACACCTGGGAGGAGGCTCAGAAGGCAGTCAAGAGGAGCCACAGGGCCACAACTAACTCAGGAGCTAAGCATGGAGGCTCCTCTCCCCTAGAGATGAAGCATTTTTGTTTCTCTGCCTAGAAAGTTATGTTTCCATAGAAACACTGTCACAGGACAGCAGTTAACATCCTGACGACAGCTGGGGTGGGGCCTGACACAACTAGTGAGGGAGCACTGAGCACAGCGCAGCACCTAGACGTCCTCAGCTTTGCAATAGGTCGGCCGTCTGTCCCTTCCTGTCTACAAGTGAGCATGCCAGCCTCAGCTCTTACCTGCGGAGTCAAGGGAAGAGTGATGCCAGGTATCGTGGTGCTTACCTAGAACTCCTGCTGAGGCAAGAAGGATTGCTACAAGTTTGAGGCTAGCCAGGGCTACACAACAAAGTAGGGGAAAAAATCCCCTGAGGGGGCCTCTTAAGACACCTACGTAGATCATGCACTACTTGGAGAAAGACTGGCCTTCCCATGAGCCGCTGCTTCACCTGACCTCTGAACACACCTGCAGGCTGCTGTCCAGGGCCCAGGGAAGCTCCTGGTCCAAGGTGTCTTGCCTGGAGCTTGTGGCTGCGTGTGGGTTAGCATCCAAATAAACGTGGCCTGACTATGCAGACAGCTGAGCCTAGTTTCTGTGAGGCTGACCTTTATTTCCTCAGGAATCAGTGGCTGTCCCAGGCTGCTTCTGCAAAGCAGTTGCCTGGCCCTGGGGAGCACACACTTACTTGTCCTTGTTGGATGCTTGATAATTTGAATCTTCACTTAGGAAAGCTGAAAGGTGGGCTAGTTATTCCAGAAAAAAATGCAAAATGCCATTGAAAAACCAGCTGTTTTTACGGCTCACTTTTTTGCAATGCTTGTGACCCAACCCGAAGGCATTGAACACAGCTGGACAGGTACTACCATGAGCCACACCTTGCACACAGCTGGACAGCACTACCATGGCTTGCTTGAGACCAGGTCTCACCAAGTAGCCCTGGTGGATCTGAAGCTGGCAATCCTCCTGCCTCTACCTCCTGTTGGCATTGCAGGCCTGCACCACCATGGAGGGAATTTTGAATCACTGCTTTCCAGAGCCAGACAGACTTGGCCCTTGCCCAAAGGTGTGGCCAGTGACACTCAAAACACCCGTTGAGAAACACAACAGCAAACAAGTACCTCAGGATTCTACAAAAACAAAGACCAGCACAAGGTGAACAATAAAGCATGTTTCCTGGGGTTCAGGTTACAGATGTGTTCTTGAGGACAGAGCTGTGTAGCTTCGTAGGCAGACATTCAGCCTTTCTCCTGGACCCCTTCATGCCACCCCCCCACCAGCCTCAGCAAGGCGAAAATCCCCCAACACTTGACCCACTCACTTTTTCCCAGGACAGCCCTCCTGCTCACGGCTGCTCTGCTGGGGCTGTCAGCCTTCACAGCAGATGCAGCAAAGACTTGAGACCAGTGGTGTCCTGGCCCTCCTAGGGATGAAGGTTTCCTGGTCTCCCATTAAATTGACCCCAACAGTATTTTACTTAGGACAAGAGCTGTTGTAGCTCCTTAACTTTTGAAACTGTTGAAGTTTGAAGTGTGCTGCTGGGCTCGAGGTTGGGCTGTGGTCAGGCAGGGTGCAGGCTCCTGTGCACGGTGTCCCCTTCAGTCTATGCAGACTTAGGACTCAAGTCTCAAAGAGCTTCCTGAAGGCAGCTCCCACCTCAGCGATCATGTCGGTGGTGGTGGTGGAGCGGCCATACTTCTGGAAGGCCTGGTGGTTGCACTCCCTGGTAAGCGTACAAGCGCCCCAGGCAGCTACCAGGAGCGGGCTGATGCTGAGGAGGAGAGAGTCAAAGGTGAGGGCTCTAGGCCACATGCTCCAGTTTCACCCCACTGTTCTATAAGGACAGTGGCCAGTCCCTCGAGGATGAGCCCGTGCTCTGGCACTGATGCATTCTGGGGATGAGGCACAATAGCAGAAAGACAAGGCCCACTAGGGTTCATGTCCGTACCCAGCTGTCCTCCCCCACCAAATCTGTGGCGACAGATGGGAGCACACAGAGTAAGTGGCTTCTGGGTTGAGCCAGAGGGCATGTGCTGGCAGCATGAGTGTTCACAGTGCCCCAGGCTGGCTGGGATGTGGTGGGGCCCCTGCTGCCCCATGTGAACCGCACCCCGGGCCAGGGCAGGAGGTAGAACCGCCCTCTGCACAAGTGTTCCATGCACAGGAGGGGCCTCCAGAAGCTGGCTGTCCCGCCCCACACATGTGACCATAATGCTCCATGGGACAGGTTCTCACTGTGAGAACGCTGGGAGCTCAGCATTCTGTCACCTCGTAGAGAGAAGTGCAAGTCTGTGGGGCAAGTGTCCAGGCCCGCCCTTCCCCCAGCCTGTGCTCTCCACCCTCACTGTCCTACATGACCCTGTCAAACGCTGTGATGGTGACCTGAACTGTGGCTCAGCCGACTGGCCCTGAAACCTATTGGAGTCAGGCCCCACCCACAACTGGTGGGCTGAGGTCCAGTCACAGTTGTTAGAAGCATCCTTGGTGCCCCATGTAACACTGATGGCTCATTGGCAGTGTTTCGAGGGATTAAATTCACAAGCTACTGGGATGTTAAACAATATGGAAATGAAGAAGCAGCCATACCCATTTGTTTTCTCAGGTCCAGCAAGGAGGGCCCAGTGTGTCAGAACCCCCAGGGCGCCTGACAGGAGGTCTCCTTGCCCACCACACCTGCGGCTACTGCCTTTGTGGTGGCACATGAGAACTGCAGAGAACAGAGCAGATGTAAGTGTGGGAGCCAGCCCTGCACTCCTCCATGAGCCAGGACCACAGTGATGCTTGGTCCTAGAATGACACACACGTCACAGAATGGAGGACAGCTCTCTGAGAAGAGCATTCAGAATACAGTGCGATGTCAAGCTGAAGCCCACCCCCAACCCGCACCTCAGAAGATCCACTCACAGCTCTCTGGCATGCCTCATGGTCTCCCCTATGCACCATTATGACTCTGGATGTCAGTTTGTTTCTCTAGGAAGTTTTGAACACTGGCTGCCAGAGTCTGAGGGTGGTAGGATCAGAAGACCCTGCAATAAGAGCGCATTGGCCTGGGTGTCCTGAGCACCCTCTTCACTTGTTCAGGGATATGTGGGATGTGCACGTGTGCACACATGCCCGGTGTCCCTAAGGACTCTCACTACAGCCATACCACCCTGAATGTGCCCCATCTCATCTGACTTCACTAATACCCACTTGTACCAACAATGTTACGGTGGTGTACAACTCTGAGAGCAAGGAGTAGTCCACTCCATGGGGACACCACACTGTCCCTGCCTGCACTCCGCTCTGGGGCCCAGAGGGAGGTGACTGACATTCCCAGTCCCAACTAGTGTCAGCTCTGAGGTGTCCCTCACTCAGCCATCTTTATAAATTAAGATAAAACAAAACCAAGGGCTCAAATGACTAGACAAAGAGCTCGAGAAAGGGAAGTGGTGGGTCTGTGATGAAGGCCCAGGGCTGTGCAGGGTCTCTGGCCCACACCTGCTTCCTAGAAATCTGAGAGTCGGCCAAAGTGCCACATCTAAGTCATGCTCACCCAGCGTTCTCTTCTCATCGCTACCAGCCCTCTGCAGACCCAGAGGAGGAAAGCACAGGCAGACTTCAGGGTAAAGGCATGTCAACGTGTGTCCACACCAGTGCAGCCTTTCTGACTGCCCTGCGGAGGGAAGCCCCCACTCACCCTGCTGGCCATCAGATATCAGGTCGCGCTCTCCTTTCTGGACCACTGTCACATTCCCCAGGGCCTGGCTGAGCCTCAGTATACATCCACTGTGATCTTTGGTATCCACAGGACCTTTGACCTGTGTCAATACAGGACAGGAACACAGAAAATCAAGTCTTTCTAGACCCACAAATAGGCCAGGCACTCGGGGCAGGTTGAAGGCTAATGTTATCCATCAAGGGCGCTGGTGAAAGACGGTGTTGGGGTGGGGCCCAGGAAACCAGGAACATCACAGGGGTCAGCACCCCTGCAGAGATGCCCACAGGATGGAGCTGGGCACCCTCCTTCGCCCACATGTCAAAGGGTGCTTTGTTCCTACTTCCCTGAAGCCCACTGACTCACCACAGCTTCATAGAGCCTGTTGAACTCAATGTTGTTAGGGGTAAGAACAGCCTTCTGGTACCCTTGGATGAGGGCTGGCAGCTGAGCGACCAGCCACAGGCCATCCTGTGTGGAACAAGGACGCACCTTCATGGGAGGGCTTGGAGGCCCTGTGTTTGCTGTGCGGGAGATGAGAGGCCACACTCACCGCATCGATGATGACAGGGAGGTCCCTGGCCTTGGACACTTCCAAAATGCCCTGCCAAAAAAAAAAAAAAAAAAAAAAACATACCCAAGGCTCAAAGGGGCTGAGCAGAACATCAGGTCTCGGCAGCTCAACAGGCATGTTACAGGCTGACATGACAGACAAGGAGGGTGACCCAGGAACTTGCCCTAGGAGACAGGGCACCCAGTGCTGTGGGTTCTAAGCTACCATTTTACCATTCCCAAATTCCTTGCGTAGCCTGCTTTTTGGAATTCAGAAGAGAAATCTGAATACTTGAGAACTCTCCAAATCATCAGTTATATATAATTTTCATATCACCTATTTACATGATGTGTGTTTAAGGTAGGGTCTCTCTCTAGCCCAGGGTGATCTAGAACTCTGTAGACCCAAGCTGCTCTGAACCCTTGGCGATCCTCCTGCCTCTGTCTCCCTAGTGCTGAGCTTCCCTGAGCCTCAGAGTTCTTGCAAGTGAGTTCCTGAGGCATACAGGGACATCCTAGAGGGGACATGGGGACCTTGCTGTCACCCACATGTGACAGCGATGTTCATTTGCCATGACAGGATTAAGTGTTCTGTTTAAAAAATAAAAACACCCACATATAATCATAGTTATGAGCCAACATTATAAAGAAAATGCATGGGGCAATTGGACGAAGAAAAGGGTCCTATAAGATCACTCTCGGGGTAAACAGAGCAAGAACAGAAACGTGTTCCATAGGGTCGTTACTATGCCCTGAGATGAGCAGGAATTCTACTACAGCACCTGCTGTGAGCCAGGCCAAGCAGAAGGTGGGAGGAGAAGACCAGAACGCACAGCTTTGTGGCTGGAACAGTAAATACTAGCCGGTCACGCAGCCACCACTGCTTTTCTATCGCACAGGAATGAAGTCCGAATTGTGAACCCAATGGGAGCTGTGGCACGTGGGCACACGGGCAGCATTCACCCCCACCTCCTCTAGGCCCACACTGCAGGTTGCTTACTGTTGAAGAAACCCTGTAAGCGCTGACCAGAGAGGAGGGTCCTGAAGCAGAGACCCCAGTGCTTCAACCTTCAATTCGTCTGGTCTCACCTGACGATGGCAGCCCAGGGGCCTCAGCCCTGCAGGTCCTTGCCACCGCCTCTGCTCCTGGGCACACCAGTGCCAGGAGCCCCATCCAGTCTCATTGGGCCTGGCCCCTGCATCATGAGCCTCACTTGCCCTCTGCCCCATCCCACATCTCAGCTCCACTGTTTTTTTTTTTTTAGTTTTTCGAGATAGGGTCTTGCTCTAGTCCAGGCTGACCTGGAATTCACTATGTAGTCTCAGGGTGGCCTTGAACTCACGGCAATTCTCCTACCTCTGCCTCCCAAGTGCTGGGATTAAAGGAGTGCACCACCACGCCCAGCCCAGCTCCACTGTTTTAAGGAGACACCAAAGATGTGATTTGTGCCTGGAAAAATACCTCTGCTTCCAAGTGGCTAGATCTGAGAGAGGCCCTCGTGAGAGACACTTACCCTGACATTGTGGAGAAGGTGGTCATCTCTACCTAGGCCGGGTCCCACGACGAGTGTGTGCAGCCTTGGGAGCCATCTCTCCACCTCCTGGACAGCGTCAGGGCCATCACTGAAAAAGGAGAGGAACATGATGGCTTCTCAATGTCTTCATGACTCCACTTCTCAAACCACCTTTTGAATATGGTATGAGGACCTGAACCCAGGGCCTTGCACATGCTTGGCACGTGCTCTGCCAAAAGACACACCACAAATGGTGCTCAGCAGACACTTTGCAGTGCTGAGTGTTAGTGTGAAGATGCTCGGGCTGGGAAGAACAGTGGCAGGCAGACCACCCCTGTGCCCGACTCACAGGATCGGGTGGACAATCAGCTCCGGGCTATAGGACTTGATCACAGGAGCGGCCTCTCTGGCACAGAACACGTGGGCCAAATCTGCACCCTGAGGAAAGAAACAAGAGGTGGACTGGGAGGAGGCCACACTCCCAGAACTGAGTGGCTTTGTGCAGGAGCTGCTCATGCAAGTCTGAAGATGTCTGACCACTACAGTCACTCAGCGCTCATGCCACAAAAACCCTAATACAGACAGAAGACAGACCATAGCCAAGACCAGCGGAAAATGCCTAGAGCCCGGATAGTTGTCCACACCTTTAATCCTAGCACTTGGGAGGCAGAGGTAGGAGGATCGCTGTGAGTTCGAGGCCAGCTTGAGACTACATAGTGAATTTCAGGTCAACCTGGGCTAGAGTGAGACCCTACAAAAGGAAAGCAGAAAGGGGAAGGGAAAGGAAGGGAAGAAAGAAGAAAATGCCTAGAGACTATTACCTCAGGAGTGGGGGTCAGAGCCATCCCAGCCCACCGGGCCACTGAGCCTGCCTACACCAGGATCTAAGGGCTCCCAGGGTCATCTTGGTGAAGCAAAAAATGAAGGTTTACGGTTTGTCTGTTACTTTAAAAACCAGGTTATATCCTTGTGGGCTGAGCGGCCTTTGATCCTCCCCATGTGGGCTCCTGGGTGTGGGCTGCCTGTTTTGTCCTTTCTTTTGTGACCTGGATAGATTTTGGTGACAGTGCTGTGGAAAATGGCCCTCTGTGTGTTAGCCCCTCTCCCGGAAGTGGACACAACAGTTGCAGAGCTCCCCTCCCCTCCCCCACGTGTTACTAGTGACCACCCAAAGATATAATTCTCTATCACAAAACATACACTTTGATTGTATTTGAATGTCCACTCTTTAGCAGAGGAAGCCCAACGAAGAAATCTGAGGTACACTTACCACTTTGAGAGCTGAGATCGCTGCAAAGTACGGAGCTCCCGTGTACCTAAAAGAACAGTTTGGGAGTGGAAACTTATGAGGAAAGCACGTCTACCAATAACAGGTTATCAGTTAAAAAAAAAAAGACAAGACAAGAACATGTGAACAGACGAGGCCCACAGCAGAGCCAGGGCCCAGCAGGTGCTCGCAGCCAGTCACACAGTCACTCGAGTGCTACATGGCTTCTGCCAGGGAGAAGATGGAGCTGTCACTAGCTCAGGGAAGTCAGAAGGACCAGGGCCCCAGAACAGGAGGACCCTGGCCTTCAAGAGTGACAGTGAGCAGAGGCCAGATGGGTGAGGGGTCCACAGAAGCAGCTGCCCCACAGAGCGGCTGTGCTTACTGCCAACTTCCACCCAGAGGAAGGCCGTGGCCTTTGGTGCCCGGTGAGCCTCTACAGCGGCGATGTCCACTCTAGCAGGGTGAGTGCCAGGCACACAAAGAGCTAAATTCCACATCACCTTCTCCCCCACAGCACGGCCTCTAGCAGAGAAAGGACAGAACACACAGCCCACACTCTAACACACACACACACACACACACACACAGGAGCACGAGGGGGCCAGACCCACATGAAGCCGCAACTCTGTGCTTACAGTTACATGACAGAGTGAACGTACACTGTGCACAGGTGTCACTGAAGTGCAGACAGGAGGTAAGCAGAGTCATACGAGAGCAGATCACATATCCTGGCTCACCAAACACCACAGCAAAATAAATAAATAAAAGTAGGCCTAACAAAGCTAGGATCTGTTCAACTTCACACATGGCTTCCAGAGCAAAGCAAGGAAGAGCGTGGCTGTATGGGTGAGACAGGCCAAGCCCCACACTGACCCACAGCAACATACAATTCAGCTAGGGCGCCACACCCCAGAGTTCTGTCTACTTAGCCCATGAGGGGACCCCTGGAAAGTACTTTACACCCCACCAGATGCCCCCATTTGGAAATGACTACTGTAGAAAGGATGAAGGCAGGCAGAGGAGACACTCACTCCTGACAGCCCCCGATGATGCCTATTCTCCCGTCCTGCCCTTTGTGCTTCTCTGCAGCAGGAACAGGCACGATGTTTCTCACCAGATTAACATAGTTCTCCATAGCCTTTATCGAATGTGCTTTATGCAGCGAAAACGTCCTCTGTAGAACTGAGAAACAAGAAGCTGTCATCATTCAGAAAGGCCAACAGACCCGCGAGACCACACCCTTCCATGGGGGGGGGTCTTCCTGTGACTGCTACACACCTCACCAGGTCTCACTGCTCTGGTCTGCACACCATGTGACCAGACATCACAAGGAAATAGCAACAGGCCATGCGCCCAAGGCATTTGAGGACAATGCTGTCTTAAAGATAGAGATGGGGCTGGAGAGATGACTCAGCGGTTAAGGCACTTGGCTCCAGTGCCTGAGGCCCCCGGTTCAATTCCCCAGGACCCACATAAGCCAGACCCACAAGGTGGTGGCCCTGGTGCATATTCTCTCTCTCTCTCTCTCTCTCCCCTTGAAAATGAATATTTTTTTAAAAAAGATAAAGATGGGGCTGGAGAAATGGCTCAGCGGTTAAGGCACTCGCCTCCAGTGCCTAAGGCCCCCGGTTCAATTCCCCAGGACCCACATATGCCGGACCCACAAGGTGGTGGCCCTGGTGCTCTCTCTCTCTGTATCTCTCTGATTGAAAATGAATAAATAAAATATTAAAAAAAAAAGATAAAGATGGACTGGCACTGGACTCCCTGTCGTGTTTCAGCTCTCCCTTGAGCACACCAGCCTTGTCTTCCTCAACTGGAAAGCAGGCGCCCGAAGCTCTCCACTGCTAGTCAAGAGGTGGACAGACACGCTGTATCATTCCCAAGTGGACTTTCAACACTCAATTGGATACTAATTAAATAAGCTAGAAAGGACACTCTATAGCGCATGCCTGAAATCAGTTTCAAGGTGGCATTTCAGAATAAGCCCATCATTTGCGTTGTCTCTAACTGGCTTTTCTTGGAAAGCTTCCTGAAGTGGTACATCCTGTCTCAATGCTTCACAAGCACCTCTCTACTCCTATGCCCGACACACGGCTCTTTACATGAAAAGGGTCTTTGCAACCACGCAAAACCCTCCTTCCCGAGAAAACTCACCCAAGTCCCCCAGGAGGACAGCTTGATCAGCTCTGTGGAGACAGCCTGCCCTCACAACCTGACTGCTTTCTTTTTCACTTGTTCATTTATTTTTTTGTGTTTTTTGAGGTAGGGTGTCACTCTACCCAGGCTGGCCTCAAATTCATGAGTGCTGGGATTAAAGGCGTGCGCCACCACACCTGGCGTTTCTTTTTTTAATATTTCTTCAAAGAGCAGACACACAAGCCTTAGCTGACAAACCAGGCGCTCAGGCCCAAAGATGAAGGTCAGCACTAACTGCCACCAGCCCAGCTGTATGAAGAAGATGCGACCCAGACAGAAGGGAACCTCCAGCAGGGAAACGTCCAACTAGGCCCGGCTAAGGAAGCTTCTGGTCTCTCTGTTCCCACAGTCTGTCACCTTGGGTTCCCACAGGCAGCGCCACCTCCGGTAGGAAGTGAGAGGCTCCTTTTGTTCCCAACACCCTAAGGCTGCATTGCCTGCATACATACACTGGCACACACACACACCAGCAGCAGCTTCCCCCCCTCACCCCCAGCACACACTACCTGAAAGAACCTGGGAGCCTTTCCCACTGAACACAGCTGCCACAGCGTAACCACGTCACCCACCACAGCCCATGTGAGACCCCTGCTCTCCCTCCCACGAGATGCCCCACGGCTGGGGGTGGAGGTGTGCTGGCCCAGCACCTTTCTCATATTTGTGGATAGCAAATCCCACTGTCTCTTGTCACGCAAGTCAGGATGCACGCGTGCCTTCCTCAACTTCAAGATAAGCTCTGCTAGGTCTCTGAGCCACTGTTTCCTGTCACCCGATGCTCCTAATGACACACAGCATGTCATCAGGGTCACTACAGGATGTTCCCAAGTCATGGTCGCTCCTCTGTCTCAGAATAAGTGTTTTTCCATTTTCTTTAAAGTGGAGTTGGTGATTTTACATCAACAAGGATAGCAGCTCTCCTAGTAAAAGACCAAAGGAGGGTGGATTTCCCAACACTGGATCAAATACAAATACTACTGTCTCAAGTGAGCCTGTCTCTATGACAACCCCGAGTCAGGAAGAACAGGTCAGATCTGTTTGGTTTTTACTGGCTTCGAGGAAGTATGGCTGAGAAAGGCTACCACCACTTCTTTGTGCTAAAACTGCAACCTAACAGAGCTGGAGGTGACAAGGTGTGAAGGACAGCGCCCTTCAGCTGGCTGAGCTGCCCAGACTGTAAAACACGGAGGCCAGAACCCTGCCTGCTCCCCGGCTAAAACTTACCAAGTCATCTAGTCACGGAAGTCAGGTAAGAAAGGACCAAGAAAATCCCTTTTAATCACAAAGTGCCCGGGGGACAGGCAGACAGCCACCAAGGCAGGACTGTAAAGTGGTCTTCGGAGCCCAGCACGGGTGTGACTGAGATGTACAGACCCAGGGTCCCCCACCCCAAAGCAGAAGAAGCCCAAACCCACCCCCCCAACTTTTAGCTCCGACCTTGGCAAGCAAACACATTTACGGTTCATGGTCAAGCCTGAACGACCCCCACAGCTAAAGGTCCATTTCACCGTTTCACCCGCCCGGCCCCAGCCATGCCCACGCCCCCCGCCCCGCCCCGGCACTCCCCCCCAGGCCATGTCCACGCCCCCCGCGCTGCGCCGCGCCGGTACCTGCGGGCAGCGGCGGCCCGTGGAGCGCGATCGCAGCCGACAGCAGCGCCGCCGCGGCCACCGCAGCCCCACGCGCCAGCGGCCACGGGCGGGCGCCCCGCTCACCTCGCCCGCAGCCTCGCAGCGCCACCGCGCCGCCGCCCATGGCCCGCACACGGACTTCCGGGCTCCCGGCGGCCCCCGCGCCCCGCCGGAAGTGCAGCCCGCACTTCCGCTACCTCGGCGTCGCGGCCTGCGGGTGGCGTCCCGGCCGGCGGAACCGGCCCGCGGGTTCTCCTTCCGGGGCCGGCCGCAGCCTCGGGCGCGCCCCGCCGGGAGCGACTCCGCCCATCACGCTCCGGGACGCCGACACGCCCGCGGGCCTCGGCGTGACGGGCTGGGTCAGCGGGTGTCCGGAGCGACGGCCGGGAGCCGCCGTCCCCCTCGCCCGCCGCCCGCGAGGTCTTCCAGCTGATGAGCCGGGACGCAGGCCCTCGGAGATGCCACCTTGTCGGGGCCGCCCCCGCCCCCCCCCAGTCTGCCGTCCAATCAGGTCGCTCCTTTGCACACCTGGCTCATCCACTGGCAGAGCTGTCTGGCTCCTGGGTTTTGCTTCTTGCCCGGGGCCTCTTCTGCTCGCCTTCTCCATGTTTTGTTCTCCATGCTTAGCTGCAGGTATGTACGAGGCCTTCATCATCTCTTAACTCTGACATCTTATGCGAGGGCATCTTCTGACTGCCTTCCACATGTCTGTGCCCGGACTCCCATGCGAGGGAGACGCCAGATCCTCTCTCTAAAATAAACCTCGTAATTCATATTTGCCCTGCTCGGAGTCTGTGTTTTTATTTCTTTGCTAACTTGAATGAGAATCCAAAAGTCAGGCTCCACGGGCCTGGCATCTCCTGCATCTTCGTGGAATCGAATGCCTCCTTGGAACCACAGTCCTGCATCAGTTGGACACACCTGATGTCCCGATTGACTTGTGCATTGTTTTCCCCTTATAGTGCCTTCAGTATCACACAATCACTGGGCCTTTGAAAAAAGGGATGCTTTTTATTTTCCAGGTCGGTCTTTTTTTTTTAAAGTTCCTTCATTATCATATGGCTCTTCATGACATCATTTAAAAAAAAAACTTGTTAATAGTTCCATACATTGATGCATTGTACGAGCAAGTCTTGTGATGGTACCCCCCATTTCCCTCCCTGTCCCCAACCCACAGAGGGCCCTCCTAGGTGAGATTGCTGGAATGGTCCATGGCATAGGGGGTTATGAATTGTAGAAGCAGTAGCCAGTGTGTGTGTGTGTGTGTGTGTGGTATTGTTGTTTTGTTGTTAAGGGGGGCAGTGACTCTGGATATTCTCCCCACCATGGCTCTTACAACCTTTCCACCCCCTCTTTCACAAAATTCCCTGAGTCATGGTGGGTGTTTTAAGTCTGCTTTTTCTGTTGAGATCTTAAGAGTCTCTGGATTTCTGCTTTGGACTGTGTTGGGTATCTTCGGTGTCTGTCTCCATTACTCTTTCATAAGTTATCTGACTTGCTGTGGAGGTAGGTCTCTTGCTCATCTCGACGCTTCCTCAAAGGTTTCATTTGGGCCCCAGATGATGAGTTTGGGGTGGTTCATCTCCTGCTTGGGTGTCAGCCATCATCTCAGGTCTTGTTTGTGGAATTGGGTTGTCTGCCTTCTGAAAAATACAAACAGAATCTCCAACTGAGAATGAGATCAGTTTTGGTTAAATGAGACAGACATTGTTACTTTGGTGAGATTCTACTGGGTGTTGCCTTTGTAAGCATGTAGTTAATGGGTGTTTCCCTTTGGAGTCCAGGTTCTTGGTCTTCATAAGACTATGCCATGGATCCCAGCTCCAGCTAAGGGTTACCTGCCACTGAGCAGATCTCTTAGCCAATCAGCAAGCTGTTGATTACCCACCTAGGTTTAGCACCACTATTGCACAGATGAGCACTTCTTGAATTGCTGGCCTCTGCCATTTAGCAGTGACCTTAGCATTCTCCTGACATCAGTCGGTGTTGTATATCAGTGTCGTCTGCTTTCTCTGAATATCATTGGCCAATTTCCAGCGGTAGCTCACGTAACGCTTTCCAGCACTACATCTGGGAGCTGGTTACCTTTCTGAATCCAGCCAGTTCTCTTGGTGTTGTGTGAAGACAGTCTGTGATATCTTCAGCAATAGGGTTTTACCTTTTGCCTGGGGTTTTGACTTAAGTCTGTCTGGTTTGGGGGACCTCGTGGGTCTCTTTGAGCCACAGTTCATTGTGGGAAGTAACCAATTACTGAGACGGAGTTATAGGCCAGAGCCACTTGTCTTGGGGTTTGGCTTCCTCCCACCCTCCAGGGCCTTTTTTACCAGACGATGCCCCCCAGCTTCCTCTAGAGCTTACTGTATGAAAGTAAGAATTTTACAGTGTCGATTCATTATTGGTTTAGATTAATGTATATCTCCCCCTGCCCTCCAATTTCTCCCCCCCCAATCCCTTCCACCCCCTTTGTCATTCTCTCAATTCACCTCTCAGGTTTGCTTAGAGTTTAAGCTTAACCTGGTTATGAACCACAGATGAGGAAGGATATGTGGCGTTTGTCTCTGTTCTTGTGTGAGTTTGCTATGTCTGATCTGTTCCAAGTCCATCCACTTTTCATGACATCTTAAGTGGGCTTGTCTGCCAATTCACGTTAGAATCCTGGTTCTCATCTGGCACTCACCTGTGCCTGATGTCCCAGCCAATCAGTATGGGCTTAGAGGGGGGAGACCTGCCCACAGCTGGGCAAGCTGCTTGCTCAAGAGGGATTTGATTAGGGGAGCTGAAATGCGGGGATGAGTCTGATGATGAGATGATAGGTGTAGCAAAGTTATGACGGAGGCTCGCAAGTGGTCCTCCTCTAACTGCCTGCCAAATAAACTGTCTAAGCCAGTCCCTCAGAGAAGAGTCTCGTTCAGTGGTTAAGGTGCTTGCCTGCAAAGTCTAATGACCCAGGTTCAATTCCCCAGGAGCCATGTAAAGCCAGACACACAAAGTGACACATGCGTCTGGAGTTCATTTGCAGTGGCTGGAGGCCCTGGTGTGCCCATTCTCTCTCTCTCTCTCTCTCTCTCTCTCTCTCTCTCTCTCTCTCTCTCTCTCTCTCTCTCTCTCTCTCTCTCTCTGAAAGCCTGCTTTCATTGAAATCAACTCTTCTCTCTGCTTGCTAATAAGTAAGAAATACCCAGCAAGCCCTTTCTCACAAACTGCACAAACCCTCCCCATTCTGGAAGGAAGTCTCAGGGCATCGCCAGCAAGCTCCGTGGAAGGCTATCGGAGGGCCAGAGCTAGCGAACCCTGCAGGCACTGAGGAGTCCCTAGCTGGCTGGCTGAGGTAGTCTGGCTTATGCAGACATCCTTGGGCATCCTTGTGGAGTCCCTGTAGGTGAGTTGTTTCTACCTTGCCATCAGCCTGTTCTTTGTACCTGCATCTCCACTGCCTTCCTGCAAACCTGCTCTCATTGAAAGTGACTCCAAAGCAATTTCAGCCATGACATCTGGCCAAGTCAGGCTGCCCCTGAGCCAAGACTTTATGGGCAGGGGCTTCCGTCAGTGTCTAGTCTGACACTCTGCTCCACCCACACAAATCTACTTGTCAACTAGTGATTATTCTTCCCTGATGTGCAAATAATTCTCCTTTTAAAGTTCACTGGAGAGTTCTTTCATTTTTTGGATTTTTTTTTTTTGAGGTAGGGTCTCGCTTAGCCCAGGCTGGCTGGAATTCACTCTGTAGTAGAATTTGCCTCCAGCTCATGGCAAACCTCCTACCTCTGCCTCCCCAGTGCTGGGATTAAAGTTATGTACTACCACTGCCTAGCTGAGAGGTCTTCCTCTTGTCTCTCTTTTTTCCTTTTGTTAATTGATTTGCTTCCACTTTCCTTCCATTTCCTGTATGGGTTGTCTCTGTGCCTTAGCCCCTCTGGGTGCATGTTTGCTCCAGCTGTTGCTATGGCAACCGGCTGCCTTCAAGTGTACCCCAGCAGTCCCTGGCCTCCGTTGAAACACCCCTCACTGTTTTCTGGAACTGAGCTTTTCTGTATAAGGCACCCACTGGCCTCTGCTCAGCCACCTGAAGTGTGAGCAAGCACAGAAACGGGGTGCTTGGTCAGGAAGCCTCGTAAACAATGTCTGTGGTCTTCTGTCCCACCCTGAAGCCATTCTACCTGTTCATCTCCCTCCCAGGCCGGGGATGAGTGAGCCTTATCCACTTCAGGAGAGGCCTTCCTGACCTCAGTGTATCACCAGGTGCCTGGGCCACACCTGCAGGCGTCAGCAATGTGTGCTTCTGGAAGCCAAGCCAGTGGGTAGTCAGTGTGTGGCACCCGACAGGGCACATTCATCCTCATTTCTGGAGCGCCAGCCACACAGATGCTTTGGCAGGAGTCCAGGGAAGTGTCCTCGGGCCTATCAATGCACTTGTGGAGAATTGTGATGAAATACACATGCATTACTGTGGTTCCCAGTGAGCAATGTCCCTCGACACCGCCTGCGTGGAAAGCACAGAATTGACTCTCTGCCTCAAGCTTGAGTCATGGTGCCCGTGGGACTAGGTTGGGACATCTGTAAGGAGTAGCGTCCCACTTCCTTCTGGTAGTGTAGCTTCTGGGCTCCATCTCTGCCCCTGTCGTTTCTTTGTGCTTGTCTCCGTGTCCCCCCCATTACACTTGCAGCACTTGGCTTACCTTACTCCTCCAGCGACCCTGTTTGCAAATAAGGCGACATTCTAAGGTACTGGGTAGGACTCCAATGACTTCTAGGGACACAAATCAGCCCTCGACTGGCAGCCGAGATGCAGGTCCAGCTTCTTGCTCCAGGTGGTGCAGGGGGAGAGGAAGTGACTCTCATTCCCTCCACCGACACGGGCCCAGCTCCAGATACGGGCTCTTACCTCGACAGGTCTACTTATCAGGTTGGCTCATCATGAATTCAAGCCCAGGTGGTTCTGAGTACACATTCCCTCCATCGTCCATGTCCACCTGGAGGAGAGGCTGAGCTCTGAGCACACATCCCTCCAGCGTCCCTGTCCTTCTGAAGGAGAGGCTGAGTTCTTGGCTCCCTACTGCAGAGGTGCCAGCCAGAGTCTCCTCTGTGAACTCTGATGTGTCCTCTGGCTTCCAGGGGACAGCCAGTAGAGGGAAATGGCTGAATGACACGTCACCTTATTGCAAGAGGCTTGCATGGGTCAGAGGGGCTCGTGTCCCCCTCACACTCACCTCCCTGACAGGATTCAAGCTGAGAAATCCAGCCAGACCCAAGGATCTGTCCTTTCCCCAGCTCTGGACACAAGAGGCACTGACTCGCCACCAGGAGAGGGCGCAAGAGGCCGCCGGCACTCACTGTACATTACTATCTGCTGCTGGGTTGCTGAGAGTCGCAACGTGAAACGTAAATCGTAGAGGTGTGGTAATAGCAGCTTTCGTCACAGAGGCCAGTGGGGCAACAGCCCGATGCCCAGCAACAGAGAAAAAGCCACTCATATATCCAAAACAAGCAAGTTAGACTCAAGGAAAGTAATACTGATTCATCCTATGTTCATAAAAAGTTGAAAAATACAAATTAAAGTGACAGAGGTCTGGGGGCTACCTGGGTCTAGGGAAGAGGAGGAGCAGAGGGAGAACCCAGAGGCTCACGGTTACCTTTGCGGTAACTGATGTGCTCATTCAGGTGATGATACCTATATGTGTGTAGCTACACACGCCCGTAAAATGGAAGCTACCATTTGTCAATTACCCAGCAATCAAGCCAAAGTAAATAGAGCTGAGCGAGGTGGCACCCACGTTTAATTTCAGCACTAGGAGGATCTCGGTGAGGTTAAGGCAGCCTGGTTTACAGTGAGTTCCAGGTTAACCTTGGCTAGAGTGAGACCCTGCTTCAAAAAGCCAAATAGGGCTGCAGGGATGGCTCAGCAGTTAAGGTGCTTGCTTGCCAAGCCTAACGACCTGGGTTCGATTCCCCAGTACCCATGTAATGCTTGGAGTTTGATTGCAGTGGCTAGTGGTCCTGGCACACCCATACTCTCTCCCATTCTCCCCCCCCTCTCTCTCTCTGTATTTCTCTGCTTGAAAATAAATAAAATATTTTTTTTAAAAAGAGAAATAAAGGGCTAGAGAGATGGCTCAGATCCTGAGACGAAACTGAAGTCCCTGTGTTAAAAAGACTCTACAAGATTTAATGTGGGTATTGAGGAATCAAACTCAGGCCATTAGGCTTTGCAAGCAAACGTCTTCAACCACCGAGCAGTCTCTGCAGCCCCTCTGTTTAAAGGCTGTGAGTGTCACAGGCTGTTAGGTCAGACACAAGAGTGGGCCTACATAGCCCAACATAATTTGGCTGTAGTCCACAATATTGTAATTCCCTGTCATCTCCAAATTCAGTCATTTAGTCTTTAACACAGGGACTTCAGTTTAGTCTCGGGATCCAAGCCTCTCGGAGACTTGTTATCAGGCAGAGTCCCCTTTGTACATTCTTCATTTCATTGATAAAAGAATTTAAGCTGGGTGAGGTAGTGCACACCTTTGATCCCAGCCCTCTGGAGGCAGAGGTAGGAGGATTGCTGTGTGAGGACAGCCTGAGACTACACAGAGAGTTCCAGGTCAGCCTGGGCTAGAATGAGAGGCTACCTTGAAAAAAAATGGGGGGGGAGCCTATTTCTGGGGAGGAAACTACTACGGTTGTCTGGCTGAATGGATATATAATGCCCACCAAATTGATCTCTGAATATTTGTGTTTATGTTCATATATTAATGCTGCCTTCACTTTTGTTTAGAGAAGCTTCTCTTTTCAGATGGCGGTGACCACTGGGGTGACTCAAAACTCACCAAAGTGCTCTATCACCCCCTCCGAAGCTCAGGGACCATTGTGGAAGAACTAAGACCATAGGCAGGGAGGAGTGCGTACAATGCTGTCTTGCAGACACAAAAGCAAAGTGGTGCTGCATTCATGACCTCACAGGGTAACATCCACTCATAGTGACTGAAAACTTGAGAAAAACCAGCTGTCCATGAACTCACATTAGATCGTCTGCACACCTCCGTCAAGGGGTGACTGATGCCCGCGGTCCTCCTCATGCACACCTGCACTCCAGGCACATTGGTTTAGAAGTTGCTTTTTGCTCAACCAGCTTTCTTTTCTCCACACCAGGGACACAGGGGTGCTTGGAAGCTTCGCCCACTGCCCACTGGGCTCTCCTGGGTCCTGCATTCTTACTGGCTGAATCTTGCAGGGTAGAATGACTTTTTTTTTTTTTTTTTGAGGTAGGGTCTTGCACTAGCCCAGGCTGACCTGGAATTCACTCTGTAGTCTCAGGGTGGCCTTGAACTCATGGCAATCCTCCTACCTCTGCCTCCCAAGTGCTGGGACTTAAGGCGTGTGCCCCCATGCCTGGCCTGGCTTATTTTTATTTTTTTATTTATTTTTATTTTTTATTATTTTATTTTATTTTTAAAATATTTTATTTATTCATTTTCAAGCAGAGAGAGAGAGAGAGAACGAGAACTAGGGCCACCACCTTGTGGGTCTGGCTTATGTGGGTCCTGGGGAATTGAACCCAGGGCCTTAGGCACTGGAGGCTAGTGCCTTAACCACTGAGCCATCTTTCCAGCCCTTATTTTTATTTTTTTTAAACATCATTGACAACCTCCTCACATATGAACAATATAGCATGATCACAGCCCCTCTCACCCTCCCTGAACCCCCTTCACGGAATCCTTCTTTCCATCTGGTCTCTCTTCTGTTTGCTTGTCATCATTTCCCCTCCTGTTACGCAGGTCTTGTGTAGGTAGCTTTACCCACTATGACGCCATGAATGCCAAGGCCACTTTGTGTCTGGGAGACAGTACTGTGAGGACTCCTCCCCTCCTTTGGCTCTTACATTCTTTCATCGACCTCACGTTAATATATGATTGGCTGACACGAGAGCTAAAGGAATGGAAACTACCAGATGCAGACATTGAGGCTTTGCTTTCAATGATTATTTATTTTATTTATTCATTTTCAAGCAGAGAGAGAGAGAGAGAGAGAGAGAGAGAGAGAGAGAGAGAGAGAGAGAGAGAGAGAGAGAGAAAACACCAGGGCCACCACCTTGTGGGTCTGGCTTATGTGGGTCCTGGGGACTTGAACCCGGGGCCTTAGGTACTGGAGGCAAGTGCCTTAACCTCTGAGCCATCTCTCCAGCCCAGCTTTCAAGGATTATTAACTCTTTTGGTCTCAAGGAAGTGAGGGCTTCCTACACAGTGGGGTCAGATAACCAATACACTTATTAAACACGATTCCATAGGGTATCAACCACTCCCAGTGCTGGGCATGTGGGGGACACTGAAACTAAACCCAGGGACCCCTGCCCTCTTGGCCTGCTGACTGGTGGGTGGAGTGGTGAGATGCAGAACCTGTTTATACAAGCTCCCTGTCCCTAGGGGTGTCCTAGGTTAGGTGGAACGAGCCATCAGCGATCTTCAGGGTGACCCCCAAATGGGAACAACCGGCAGGTGGATGCAGGGACCTGGAAGGGCTTCCTTAAGACAGAGGATTTGAAAAAAAAAAAAAAAAGCCAGGCGTGGTGGCGCACGCCTTTAATCCCAGCATTTGGGAGGCAGAGGTAGGAGGATTGCCGTGAGTTCAAGGCCAGCCTGAGACTACACAGTGAATTCCAGGTCAGCCTGGACTAGAGCGAGACCCTACCTCAAAAAAAAAAAAATAAGAGAGAGGATTTGGGGGACATGTGGCTGGCTGGATCTCTTGGAATTCCTGATCCTGCTGCACAGACCAGGCCCAGGATAGCTTTGTAGGTAAGCATGACTTTGCAAGGTCGCTTCTTCTGACCAGCCCAGGAGGGTAAAGCCATTCAATCTTCTGAGGCTGTTTAGGGTGACTACACCACGAAAGGAAAAGCAGCAATGTCCTTGGGCCTGCCCTTGAAGACTCCACTTTTCTAGAGGTCAGAGAAGGATCTGGCTTTGCCTAATCTCTTGCCTAAAGGAGTTCCCTCGATCTGCTTTTCCATAAACAACCTGATTCCCCCTGGGGAGGAGTTCCCCTTTCCTATGATTAAAGTTTAAATCTGATCCTGGCATTGTGGTTGGTTAAGCTCAGCACTAAACCTGGCACCATGGCTGGCCTTTCTGAGCCAGCCTCTGAGTTCCTCAATCCACCCTCTCGTAGGCTCACCTGACCTGTAAGACCCACCACATTGTAAGATTATAGGTAGATGCTTCAGGTGGCACAGCCATGTTTGTTGGCTGTTCACTTCTCCTGAGCTGCCAGTTCCCTGCTCTGTAAGTCCTCTCATATCTGTTGGGCTGAAATTGGGGGGGGCCCCTTCTTCCACATGGGCTCTGTACCCCTTCTGCCTTCCACATGGCCAGAGCTCTCTGTACAGCCTGAGCTTCCTGACTTGGAACTTTCTGGAGTACCTGTTATGTGCATCATACTGTTCACTAGACACAACCCTGACTCAGAACTTTCTGAGGTCCCCGATGTGTGCCTTGTACTGTTCACCAGACACCACCCGCAAGTGCAGCAAATCTGGGGTGGGGAGGTAGCTCAGTGGGTAAAGCACTTGCTACGCAAGCATGAGGGCCTGTGTTCAAATCCCCAAGAACCACATGAATCAGGCTGTTGACTCAATCACTTCCCCACAGGCCCCACCTCTCATGTGCACCTCACATGTACCTGTAACCCCTGTATTGGGATACAGAGACAGGAGGGTGCTCTGGATAGCTAACTGAGTCAGGGATCTCTAGGGTCAGTGACAGACGCCTCAAAGAATAAGGTAGTGTGGCGGTTCAGGCAAGCTCCATAGACTCCCCTCCCCTAGGGTGGGAGGTGTCTCTAGCCAGAGCCCAAACCTAGATGCAAAAACTGATTGGTCAGGTACAGGCTGTCTCTCTGACTTACCTGAGGGAACTTTTAAAAAGCTTCCTAGGACAGTTGGGTGTGGTGGTGCACAGCAGAGGTAGGAGGATCACCATGAGTTCAAGGCCACCCTGAGACTACATAGTGAATTCCAGGTCAGCCTGGGCTAGAGTGCCACCATGCCCAGCCCCACTATACCTTAATGTCTGTTTGTCTATGATTTTAATTCTTTAACTTTGTAGACAAGAATTAGGGTACTCCTTAAATTTTGGGGTGCATTGGAATTTTTGCTGGGCATTATCTAAATTCTAATCCTCAGCTCACCCCGTTACAGTAGGAGTGGTCAGGGGTCTTCACCGGATGTTGAACTCTGACTTCCATGCACACTACACACACCCATACACATCACACACATATGAACACACATGCACACCACATACATGAACATCACCCATGCACACCATACATGTACAAACACACACCCATGCACACACACACACACACACACACACACACACACACACACACACACACAAGCACGAACGCCAAACAAGAAGAACCAAGAGCAGCAGATCTTCCCGTTTGGGCCCAAGCACCCACAGAAGCACAGGGAGAACAAAACAGCTTTGTTAGAAGTGAGTGTCTTTCACGGTGGCTTGTCATAGAGCCATGGGTAGCAACAATCTAGCATATTGTGTTCAGTGGCTGTGATGTTTTGAATTATGGCTCCTTCCCACAAAAATATGTGAAGCCCTAAGTAACCAAGTAATCCAGCAGCGAGTGTGCTCTGGTGTGTCTTCAATCCTAAAGCATGGGAATGAGAGGCCTGTTGGGAAGTCAGTCACAATGACCCTGTCCTAGTCACCTTATGAAAGGGACTAAAGGACTTGCCCAGTTGCTTTCTGCCTTCCGAGGACACATGGATGGTGCCATCTGACAGGCCTTCATCTGCCCCAACCCTGCTGCTGCATGGATCTTGCCTGTCCAGGACTGTGGACAATGCATTTCCAGTATTTATTCTTTACCTAGTCTCAGGTATGCTTTTGTCATAGTAGCAAACGGAGACTGTGATACATTATTCAGAATGAGACCTTAATTTGAAATGGAGTCTATACAGATGGAATGAACTGTGATGGTCATCCCTGAGGGGACCAGGCCCAGCACCAAACATGGCCAACAAGTGTCCTTGTGAGAAAATGTTTGCATACATAGACAAGATATGGAAAGGAAGAGGCAGCCCTGTGAGGGACAGAGAGACCGTATCCATACACCAAGCCATACCCCAGGCTGTCAGAGCTAAAAGAAGCAGGAATGAATGAGCACCCCTCAGGCACACCTTGACCTGATTTTTCTTTTAGCATTTTGTTTTTTATTGTCCATAATGAGTTAATTATTTAGTGGGTGTATTAGTCAGGATTCTCTAGAGGAAACAGAGTTATAGAATGGAGTATAATAAAAGGTAATTTATTGGGGTAGCTTACAGTCCAACAATAGCAGTCTGTAGGCCCACAGGTGAAGGAACCAGTAGCTGTTCAGTCCACGTGGCTGGATGTCTCAGCAGTCCCAATCCAGCCCAGAAGGCCTGATGGTTCCCTGGGGAGTGGCGGCTGACAGTCCACGATGTGAGGCTGAGGAAAACTGGTTTCCGATGTCCAGGAAGGGTAGGAGAGCAGGATGCGAGTGCAAATCACGAACAAGCACCAGGAGCCGGGGGAGGAAGAAAGAGGTCTCCTTCCCCTTAGTCTCCTGGAAGGCCCACCCACTGGGGGAAAGGGCTCACTCTGGAGAAGGGAACTCCTCCCTTCTCCAAAATCCCAGACTCAGAGACCCGCCCAAGATTACTATGGATTTGACAAATTTAACCATCTCAAATCGTCTCCGAAATTCCAAAAGGAATTTGTCAAACCTTCCTGCAGGCAAACTCAGAGACCCGCCCAAGATTATTATGGATTATTACATTGGTCAAATTGACAAATAAATTTAACCATCACCTGATTTTTAGTTTCAGAATTGTGAATAAATAGGCGGGTGTGGTGGCGCACGCCTTTAATCCCAGCACTTGAGAGGAGGATCACCATGAGTTCAAGGCCACCCTGAGACGACATAGTGAATTCTAGGTCAGCCTGGGCTAGAGTGAGATCCTACCTCAAAAAAACCAAAAAAAAAAAAAAAAAAAAAAAAAAAAAAAAAAAAAAAAAAAAAAAAAAAAAAAAAAAAAAAAAAAAAAAAAAAAAAAAAAAAAAAAAAAAAAAAAAAAAAAAAAAAAGAAAGAAAGAAAAAGAAAAAAAGAATTGTGAATAAATCACCCAGGATTTGGTACATCATGACAGCCCCAGAAAACTGAGCTGCACATATGTGTGGAAAATGATCTTTGACGTGGACCAGAAGGTACGTTCTGGAAGGAGAAGGCAGACCCTTGTCAACTTCTGGAGTCAGGGGCACAGGGGTGTTGGTCATATCACCTCTGGGGTCAGGGGTGTTGGTTATATTCCTTTAAGATTCAGATTCGTTTTCCAAACCAAAGAACACAGCTCCAGGAGAGGGTAGGAGGGTCAGGGACACGTGAATCTTGGTGACTGAAAACAGGCAAGAATGAGTTGAACCCAAGGAAGCTGGCAGGAAGTAAATGACTGGCCACCCTGGGAAGAGGGATTTAGAAACCCAGAACTCCTAAGTGGCTTTTGGTGGCAGCTAATCTCCGGGTGTTGGGCACAGAGTGGAGGCAGAAGAGGCGTGGGTTGGAAGGAGAGAAAGAACCTGGCGTCCTAGAGGAAAGCAGAGAGCAGCCTGGAACACGGAATCTGCCCATCCAAACAGGATAGTGATGACTAGTGATGAGCACAGGCCCCTTGCCAAGGAAAAGTCAGCTTCAGACAGACAGGTGTCAGTCTCTGACGGGGGACGAGTGATTGACAGATTGGCCGCTGAAGGAACTCCAGGTCTTCACAGGCCAGGGCTTTCATCATCTCATCTGCCCTTGAGCACCTGGGCTCCAAGCTCACCCACCCTAGCTCGCTAGCAAACCAACAGGTTAGAGGAAGGAACGCAGGGTGGTGGAACCCCTGGGGGACTGGAAGGTCTGACTACCTTGTGCCGTTTGCTTACCAAAGCTCCCGTTTACTCTCGGTCCCGAGCCTATCGTATTGTCCCGGCCTGGCCCTTCCATGGGTGTATAAGATTTAAATTCCTTTGGGGGTCCCGGGAGAGGCAGGAGTCGGGGGCTCAGAGGGGCAGGACACACACTGGTGAGCCATCCAGCCCCTGGAAGGTCCGCCACCTCATCCCCAAGGGTGCTGGGTGTACCAGGCCGCTCCATTTCCGTTTCTCTAGTCTCGCACCTGCCAAGGGAGGCTCCCCAAGGCCACGTGGGCAGATCCCTGCTCCGGGATGCTCAGGATCACCCCCGGCCCGAGACACGCCGCCCACCGGCTCAATCAGGCGCAGCCCTCTGGGGCATTTTCTCTAAAGACAGTTCCGCACGAGGAAGACTTCAAAAACATTTCAAGGGGTTTCTTTTCAAAAGAGTAAGAAGGGCAGATCCCGCTAACAGTCACAGCACCCCGAAGTCAGTCCCCCCAAGTTCCCAACAGCGATGGCTCTCCACTTTTCACGTGTGCAGCCGCGCTCGCGGTTTCTTGCAGAAACAAACGACCCTTTAAGGCACCTGGACGGTGGCCAGGGTGACTTAGGGCGGCGTCACCACCGGCTCCGCCGCGGCCACCCGGGCGCAGGCTCTCGGGCCCTTCCGCGCGGAGCTCCGGGACCCCCAGCGCGCGGCCTCTGGGGGGTCTGGGTGGGAGTCGGTCGGCTGGGATCCCGCCGGCGCCGCCCAGTCCAGGGGAGGGGAGGGCCGGGGGCGGAGCGGGGCTGGGGAGGGACGGGGTCGGGACCGCCGGGTGGGGCGGGAACGGCGGCCCGGGGGCGTGGTCGTGGGCGCGGCGGCCGGGCACCCCCCGTGGGCCCCGGGCCGCGTCCGCACTCGTCGGCGATCGTCCGCGCGCTCCCTCCCGTGCGCGGCGCTCTCTCCGGGCGGGCGTCCCGGGCTGAGGTCCCGTCTGGGCTCCGACGCTCCGGGGCCCCGCGGCCGGGCTCTGCGCCGCGCTCCTCGGAGCGCCCCGGGCGGGCGGGCCGGCGGCGGCCTTCGCGCGGCCATGCGGAGGCCCGACGGGAAGATCGTGCTGCTGGGGGACATGAACGTGGGCAAGACGTCGCTGCTGCAGCGCTACATGGAGCGGCGCTTCCCCGACACGGTCAGCACGGTGGGCGGCGCCTTCTACCTGAAGCCCTGGCGGTCCTTCAACCTGTCCATCTGGGACACCGCAGGTGAGGGCCGTCCCGCGGGGATCGGGAGACGCGGGGCTCCCGCCTTGGGTCGTGGCCACGCTCGGCCTCTCCCGGCGGGTTGGGAAGACTCTGCGCTTTCCGCTCCTCCGCGGTGCGGTCCGAGCGACGGGCCGGGTGACCGGAGCGCCGCACACAGGCGCCCCAGCGGAGTCCCGACCGAGCTGCGTGGGGATCCCAGAGTGCAGAGAGGTTGCTTAGAGCTGAGTTTTGGGGCCCCCGAAGAACGCCTTCGATGCCCTCGGCAGCCCTGGGGCCCAGCAGAGCTGCTAGTGTTGGCCCCAGGTTCCGAGCGCTGGAGCTCCGGGCCTCTCTCTGCGCGTCTGTTTGTTTACCCTTGGCTGGGTCTTGGCTGGTACATATGTCGAGTGGCTGGGATTGACTTTCTGTAAGGCGGTGTTGAGACAGGTAAGTGGGTCATTCTTAGTGTGTGCGGTGTTTGTGACTTTTCAGACTTAGATGCCTTGTAAAATAACACTGGTGATTTTACTGTTATAACAAAATGTTCTTCCCTTTCCACGAAAAAGAAGAATGAGACACCTTAAAGTAAGGGCAGAAACTGAGAACAGTATAATGCGTTTATAATGAGTGAAGTTCCCCCCGCCCCCGGGTAGGGTTTCACAGTAGCCCAGGCTAACCTGGAATTTACTATGTAGTCTCGGGGTGGCCTCGAACTCATGGTGATCCTCCTACCTCAGCCTCCCAAGTGCTGGGATCAAAGGCGTGCGCCACCAGGATCATTTTCTCTTAAATAAATAGATAAATAAATAATGATATACTCAAAGGTTTTGTTAGACCCTCTGAGGTATGGTCTTGAGCACACAACATTCTGTCTAATAAGCAAGTAGATAATGAATGCTATAATTAAACTTAATTAGGGGCGTTCTCTGGCACCTTCTCCTTCCTCCTCCCCGTTGTTCTTTTGGTTGTTGTATCCTACTCCTTTCCCTCTCTTGGACTCTGACCTTCACCCTGTCCTGAGGGCAGATCTGTGAGATCTTTGCTCAGCCTGCCTCCCACTGAGCACTCCTGAATGCCCTCTGGGAATCCAGCCCAGGCACTTCCAGTGCTTTCTGTCTGCTTATCTTGTACCAGTTCTTGAATGGCCCGGCTGCCTGCTGCCCTTGATTTTCCAGGGGATAGATAAGGTAGCATTGGCATTAGAGAACCCCACTGAGACCCTCAGTGTGGCCACGGTTGGAGCCAGCTTTTCCCCTGATGCTTCTGGGAGACACAGGCCTGGGGCTATAGCACAGTTCAGTGGCCCCTGGCTTAGGTTTCACTTTGGCTGGTGGCTTTCTTCACCAGCACCAAGGACGTGATGCACGCGGAATCTTGGTCAACAGAGGATTTCCCAACACTGCTGATGTGATGTCCTAGGTATCTTGCGGTTCCTGGGTGAGGGTGGGGACTCATTTCCTGGCAGGCTTGGCTGCTGGTTTTCTATTCCTGGAACCCTAAGTGTGAAATCACATCGCTTTGTGGAGAGGGGGATTGGGCAGGCTCCTCCACCTTCCTGATGTCCCGTGTACACTTGCTCAGGACCACCAAGATCCAGGGGACAATGGTGGCCCATGTGGCCTGCTTTCTCAGTGGGGTGGGGCTGCGGGGCCCTTGGAGGGAGCAGAGAGGCGGGGATGGTTAAGTTTCCTGAATTCTGTACTTATAAGAAATCCAGTAGCTTAAAAGCTTATGTTTCTCCTCCCCTTTCCTTCCCCCCCATTGTTGTTTCTATTGTAATTTTCATACCTGAGGCAGGAGCGCTAGCTGGTGATGTTAGTTTGATGCTGGTGGGACAGAGGCAGGTGGGGTGTGGATTCCTGTGTTACTCTTGGTGTGCACTCAAAAACAAGATAGTAGCCGGGCGTGGTGGCGCACGCCTTTAATCCCAGCACTCGGGAGGCCAGAGGTGGGAGGATTGCCGTGAGTTCAAGGCCACCCTGAGACTACATAGTGAATTCCAGGTCAGCCTGGACTAGAGCGAGACCCTACCTCGAAAAAAACAAAAAACAAACAAACAAACAAAAAAACAAGATCCGTGTCTGGCTTTCTGTAGCCTGCAGAGTTGGTGGGTGGAGCTGAGGATGGAAGGAGGAGATATTGGCTCATTTAGTGTCTTATCTTATGTACTAAAAATCCCTCCCTCCAGCTAGGAAGGACTGCACTAAGCAGGCTCAGTGACAGGTGAGGGTGGTACAGACCTTGTCTGTCTGTGTCCACCTCACACACACATAGGTGTGGCTCACTCACAGCCCTTTTTCCTGGATGGGTGGACAGATGGGGGTCCTCACCCTCTGGTTTGACCTCTGTCGTCAGCAGACAAAGGCTGAGAGCCAGCGGCCTGCCAAGTTCTGCTTCAGGCCCGCAGTGGACGAACAGGTAGATTCCTTGCTGGTCTTTGGACTCTGGATTCCAGAGCAGGTGAAAGGTGATCCAGGACAGTGAGTTTCCCGCCCATATGTTTTGAATAAATAGAGCAGGGCGGTGAGAAAGTGCCCTGTGTGCCAGTGCACACACCCGCAAGGCCCGAGGGCATCTCACATATTTGCTCTTTGCCTGCAGCCCCTTCACTCACACCCCCCAGTGCCTGTCCCTTGGAGCAGAATTGGGGGTCTTGGGACCGAGTGACTAGCTCTTCCGTTTGTGGGATGGATGGGCGCTGATGTGTGGGTGACAGCGCCATGTCCATATCTTGCTGTCTTCCAAGAGCCCTCTGAATGCCAGTGTTCTAGCCTTTTATCTTTCCGAGGCACTGGCAGAAGGTTGTCCATACACACATGGCATCCAGGGCACTGCCAGCCTTTCCAGGTTAGGCACGCCTACAGTCTGGCTAACTGGAAAAGCCCCACCATCGAGTCAGCAGGAAGTGCCCAGCCACACCCTCAGCCTTTCCATGGAAGATTCCTCAACATCATCCCCAAGGGTTTGCTTTCCACACAGCTAGCTGTAGGCTCAGCCAGCAAACTCTGACCCGTGCCCCCTTCCTCTAACACGCTCCTTCTTTCCAGGGAGGTTTCAGCAGCTGCACCTGTAGGATCCTCTTTCCACTGGTGCCTGTTCCTCAGCTGAGGGGTCCCTAGGCCATGCGCCTTCTCCATCATGCCCCTCACTTCCTACCGGGGTCCACATTTCCACTGATCGCTGCTCCAGGCTTCCTAGGCTGGTGCCTCTGTTTGCTCCCTTAGCACGGCTGCGTTCCACCTCCAGTACCAGCATCTATGGGTTCAGTCTGATTTGCTGCTATGACAAGTGGAGACTTAAAGCAATGTGCATTTGTCGTCTCTTGATCTGGAAGTTAGAAGTCCCGAGTGGGTCTCTTCTCTGCTAAGGATAGAATACCAGCAGGGTTATGTTCCTTTCTGTAGGACTCTGTCTCCTTGCCTCTCTAGTTTGTCTTCTGGCTCTTTTCAAAGCTACCCATAGGCAGTGGAGTCTCTCTGCTGTGGAGCCACTCTGTCCCATTTCAAGGATGGGCTTGGGTTGGAGAGATGGCTCAGCAGTAAGGCACTTGCCTCCAAAGCCTAAGGGCCTGGGTTCGATTTCCAAGTACCCATGTAGAGCCAGATATACACAGTGGCATCTGGAGTTCAATTGTAGTGGCTGGAGGCCCCACCCACCCATATTCTCTCTCTCTCTCTCTCTCTCTCTCTCTCTCTCTCTCTCTCTCTCTCTCGTTGCAAATAAGTAAAATATTAAAGGGTAGGATTGTGGGCCTTGTCCTCCAGGGTAGCTTCTTGGTTTTAGCTGGCTGGCTGGCATCTTCTTTTCATCTGCAGCCTCTGCCTCCTCTGGGGACATCTCTTAACAGTACAGGCTCCAGGGAGTAGAACATCCTCAGGGAGCTTACCATGGCCACTGACTTTGTGACCATGCCCCCTGGCTAGACCTTCTTTCCCTTGTCCCCTTTGAGAGGGGAAAATTGCATTGTCTGCATCCTGGGAGGAAGTGAACGCTTAGGCAGAGCTCTGTGGTGTGCTTGCTAACCAGCCATTGCCTGGCTCTGAAGCCAAGCTCCATTCTCACCATCAGCAAGCACGGCACAGAGGGACTTTGGGTGGGCCCTGGGGATCGTTCTGGGATAAATGGTCGTGGGAAGGAAGGAAGGAAGGAGCAGTGGTGGATGAGGATGCTTGACCCACAGAGGGTCGAGCTGGTTTCATTTCGTAGGCCCCTGCGCATGTTGCCTGGTGGGGAACAGCTTCTGTCTCGTCTCAGCTGGAAGGTTGAATGTTGGTGTGACCCTCAAGCACAGCTGGCTGGTGGAGGTGCCAAGGACAGGTGGCCTTGTCCCTATACCCAGAGGGTGCCACCTGAAGAAGGAGGGGACAGATGGCTCTGAGTCTCTGGAATAGCACCGTCCTCCACACCTTCATCTTCTTGTCATTGTGGAACCAGCTCAGAGGCTAAATGACCCTTTGAAAAGCAATAAAAAAAATTAAAGACTGAAATTGACAGCTCTATTCTTTTTTGAGGTAGGCTCTAGGCCCAGACTGACCTGGAATTTACTATGTAGTCTCAGGGTGGCCTTGAACTCACGGCAATCCTCCTACTGCTGCCTCCCAAGTGCTGGGATTAAAGTAGTGCACCCCAGACCTGGCTTTATTTTTTTCCAAGGTAGGGTCTCACTCTAGCCCAGGCTGACCTGTAACTCATTCTAAAGTCCCAAGGCCTTGAACTCACAACGATCCTCCTACCTCAGCCTCCTGAATGCTGGGATTAAAGAAGTGTGCCACCATATCTGGCTCATCTCTATTTTCTTAATGGTGTATTGCTGAAAGATAAGATTAGTGCAAAAATACCATTGTCATAAGTTGCTGAACACAGCTGGTGTGGATGTGGTGAGGAGGCAGGGCCCTTTGGCATTGTATGGTGTGCTTGCCACAAACCCTGGAGTAACTCTGAGTTCTTTCAACTTCAACATCATGACAGATGTTTCTTCCTAGTGATGTGATGATCCTTCTACCTCTGGCTCCCGAGTGCTGGGATGAAAGGCCATCCCCTCTCCCTGCCTTGCTGGGATGGAACCCAGGGCCTCCCCAGCATGGCAAGTTCACCCAGACCCCAGATCTTAGTTTTCATCTGGTTCCCATATGCAGAGCCACAGGGGACATGGCTTCAAGGTGGCGTTTTCACAGTCTGCCTTTCATGGCACTGAGCCAGTGAGGTGGTGTTTTTATAGGATCCTGTGTACCTGTAGTGCAATCCTTACACCTTCTAGCACCTTCTTCAGAGGCAAAGCCAGGGTGTCCTGTGTTGGGCAGTGCCACACACACAGCCTCCTGGATAGGAACCAACAAAGCAGCCAGCCAGGAAGATTTGCCCAGTCTGCTTCCCGTAGCCATCAGAAGATGGGGGAGGAATGGCTGATTGGCAGACATTTCTAGAATGATAGCCAGTTGGCTTGGGACATACAACTTTTGCCTTGAATGGCCTTTTAGAAGAATTCCCTGTTCCCCAGTCTGCTCTTTGAGAGGGTGAGAGGTTCATTCATCTTGCTTTGTCGAATGGCCACTTGTGTTCCATATATGCCAAAAGCCAGGAGTCTGGAGAATAGGCCTGACAGAGAGGAGACAGCTCCAGTTGCAAGTTGGGGAGCACCGCAGCGTCTGAGGGGCAAGCCAGGAGATCAGAAGCTACTGCTGACATGAGCTTTTGGGAAAAGAGCTGCAGAAGGCCTTCCTCCCTCTCTGGGGCAAAGCACCCAACAGAAACAGTTTGCAGAAAGAAAGGCTTATTTTGGATCATAGTTTCAGAGTGATTTCAATCAGCGGCGGGGAGGGTGAGGCATGGCCACAGGAGAGGCTGCATCTGTGATGACGGCAGCTTGTCGACAGGGTGTGGACAGCGCTGGACCAGAACCAGACGTGACCATAATCTTAAAGGCCTTCCCCAAAAGGCCTAACTCTACCAGCCAAGTCCCACCTCCCAGAGGTCCCATCGCCTCCCAAAACAGTGCAGGGGATCAAGTGCTCCACACACGAGCTTGTGGGGACATATCACACTTGGACTATAACTAGCTTCCTCCTCTTTCCCACCCTTCTTTCTCCTGTCTTGTTCCCTTCTTCCTCCTCTTTTATTCTTTTGCCCCCTCCCATTTCTTCTCTTCTTCTCTCCCCTCTCTCCCCTCCCTTCCCCTTCTTCTTCCCCCTCTCCCTTCTTCCTTCCCCTTCCTCTCTCCTCCTTCCTCCTCCTCTCTTTCTCTCTCCCTCCCCTCCCTCGCTCTTCTTCTCTTTTCTCTCTTCCCTCCTGCTCTAGACTACAACTGGAAAAAAAAGCCCTTTCTTTCTAGATGCTCTTTGTCAAAGTGCTCTAGGTGGGCTGTGGGCAGGGGTAGGAGCCACAGAGCTGGCCTCCCCCTGGGCTGGAATGGCACCCCTGGAATTACCACTGACACAGAGCATGTCCTTTCCCTTGGTTCTAGTGTGGCCTCTGGCAAATGCCTTCAGAACTCCTTTGGAATTTAAGCCATGGACACTAAGTTGGGCACTTTGGGTTAATAACGACTTAGAAGTCCTGGAGCTGCTGGCCAGGGCCTTCTAATGACCATTCCTGGTTGCCGCCTCTTCAGTCCATCCACACGTGACAAGAACATGGAGACCTTGTGGTGGTGGCTTTTCCCCTTAGTTTGGAAAATTAGGGGTGCGCTTACCACACATTTTTTGTGGACTTGTTGGTGACTGTAATTGCTAGAATTTTATTTAAATGCCCAAGACATGGAAAATTCCCAAGTGAGGCATTTTCTTGAAAACCTTGTAGCCTGAGTGGAACTAACCACGCGGCTTCAGGTGTAGCTTCTAGCTTGCTTATTTAGACGAACCACATCTGGCCACAAAGACAAGATTCTAACTGAACTTCCTCGCTAATGTACTAACTCTGTAGTTTGTGTATCAGTTTTCGTATTTTTGAAAGTTCTTAATTTTGCTGATGTGTGCTTTGCATGCCTGTCTGCATGCATGATTGATTGCATGCATGTGTACATGTGGATGTCTGTGTGTGCTAGAGGTTCCTATCCGATTTCTTCCTCAATTGCTCTCCACCTGATTTTTTAATTTAATTTTCATGTTATTCTACATATATGACCACAGGTTATACTCTTTTTTTTAAAATATTTTATTTATTCATTTTCAAGCAGAGAGAGAGAGAGAGAACCAGGGCCACCACCTTGTGGTTCTGGCTTATGTGGGTATTGGGGAATTGAGCCCAGGGCCTTAGGCACTGGAGGCAAGTGCCTTAACTGCTGAGCCATCTCTCCAGCCCCAGGTTATACTCTTTTATCCCCTCTTCCTTGGGGTGATGGTATTCACTGTAGGTCATGAAGGCCTCAGTCAGTCCTGTGGGATGGGGACCATGCCACAGGGTATTCCTACCTATTCTGTAGCTCTTACAATCTTTCTGTCCCTCACTGTTCCCTGAGCCATGGCAGGCCTGTTGGCAGTCTGACTTAGTTTTGAGTTTTCTGTAGCCTCTGGATTTCTGCTTTGATAGGTTTTGATTGATCACTGTATCCACCACCATCACCCTGAAGCTGGTTGTCAGGCTAACAGTAAGAGCAGTGTTTATGTTGCCACTTCCTCTGCAGTTTCTTCCGGGCCCTGGTGGATGTGGAAGAGGTGGTACATCTTGTGGTGGACAGTTGACTATTTTCTTGTCTTATTACGGTTCTTCTCCATTTTTCTCTTCCATCTGTAAATTGAAGCAGATTCTCCAAACAAGTGAGTGAGAGCAGAGAGAGAGAAGGGTACACAAGGGCCTCTAGCTGTTGTAAATGAACTCCAGATGCATGTGCCACTTTGTGCATCTGGCTTTACATGGGTACTGGGGAATTGAACCAGGATTGTTAGACCTTGCAGGCAAGTGCCTTAACCGATGACCCAAATTTCCAACCTGAGTTTTGTTTTTTTTTTCCCCTGAGGTAGGGTCTTGCTCTAGCCCAGGTTGACCTGGAATTCACTATTTAGTCTTAGGAGGCCTCCTACCTCTGCCTCCCAAGTGCTGGAATTAAAGATGTGTACCACCACTCCTGGCACCAAGAGATTTAAAAAAATATATTTTATTTATTTATTTGAGAGAGAGAGCGCACGAGAGAGAGAGAGGCAGAGAATGGGCACACCAGGGCCTCCAGCCATTGCAAACCAATTCCAGACACATGTGCCACTTTGTGCATCTGGCTTTACGTGGGCCCTAGGGAATTGAACTCGGATCCTTCTGCTTTGCAGGCAAGTGCCTTAACTGCTAAACCATCTCTCCAGCCCAAGAGACTTTTTAAAAATGTGCAAGCCCACTCATATTCTCCAGAGAGCAGTGGGGGCTTCTTTCTGAAGTCTGTTTTCAGACCATAGCAATCTGACTTGGATTCCAGCACCAGATATGAGGTTTTTTTTTTTTTTTTTGGTTTTTCGAGGTAGGGTCTCACTCTAGCCCAGGCTGACCTGGAATTCACTATGGAGTCTCAGGCTGGCCTTGAACTCACGGCAATCCTCCTACCTCTGCCTCCCAAGTGCTGGGATTAAAGGAGTGCGCCACCACGCCCGGCTTAGATATGAGTTCTTTCCCACTGAGCAGGCCTCATGTCCAATCAGAGAACAGTTGGTTACCCACAGAGGCTGTGTGCCACTATTGCACAAGTGTGTACTTTTTGACTGGCTGGTTGATTTCGTAGTCTGCAGGGTCCACTGCTTATTCATGCTGCTGGTGACCCTTGTCCTCCAGAGGCTCCCGTAGGGCTGTCCAGCACTACAAGGGCTAGCCAGGAAGGAGCTGGTTTCCCTTTCCGTTCCAGCATGGTATTCATTCCCCTGTCCTGTGAGCACAGCCTGTGCTGTCTTCAGCAGTAGGGTCTTACTGTTTAGCTCTGGCAGGTAAGCAAGTGTTTTGGCAATGACCTGCATTGTTTTGGAGACTTCACAGGTCTCCCTGGCCAACAGCTCATTTCTACCTTATTTTTTTGGAGACAGGGTCTCTCACAGACCCTGGAGCTCACCAGTTCAGTTAGACCATAGCCAGCAAGCCCTAGGGACTCTCTTGTCTCCACCTCTCTAGCGCTGGGGCCGCCCCGTGTGTTCCAGGGATCTGAACTCAGGTCCTCATGCTTGATTGGCAAGCACTCACCACTGCATCTCCCCAGCCCCCAGAAGTTCCTCGTCAGCTCAGTGCTCACTGGCACCAGCAGCCCACACGCTGCTCCTGAGACACGAATGCTTGCTTAGACTGGAAGGGAATCTTTCCCTGTCAGGTGGAGGGCCCATTAGCTTTCATGACAGCCCGTGGGATCCTTCGCCTCCCTCCCTCATCTCCCAGAAGCCAGGCTGCCTCTGTCCCCTGGCTGGCTCACGTTGTGTGGGCTTCCCCTCATTCACTTGGCCTCTCCAGGGTCCTAGCAAGCTGCAGCAAGGACCTTATCCCTGGGGAGTTTCCCTAAGACAGGAAGTGGTTGAGCAGGGATCTGAGCCAAGCCACCCCAGGGATCATGCACATAACCACCAGGCCCTGGGGTGCCTCCCAGCGTGAACAGGAGGGGTCGTTGTGTCTTTGTGCTCAGTAAGTATGTCCAGGTCGGGGCACATTGTGCACACAGGGCACCCAGGGCCACCTGTCTCCTAGCTGCCTGTGTTGGCAGTCCCCTCCCTCCTAATGGCTCTGCCTGAGGTCTGCTGCGCATGCTCACCGACAGGCCATCCTGGTGTCAAAGCATCCCTCCCAAGGCAGAGGTCCCAGCTTCCCATTCCCTGTGCCCCGCACAGTGATCAGCTCGGCAGCCTGGTTCCATTCAGCTCCTGGTGAGCGTCCTGCAGGCCGAGGACATTCTTTTATCCTGTGTGAGCCTTTAGGACCAGGGCTGAGCTGGGAAGTCACGCAGTGCCGTGTCACAGCACACACGGACACACACAGACGGGCCGGTCAGGGGGTTCTCCGTGTGCCTCCATGAAAAGAGCTGCTTGAACTTGGACAGAGAGGATGGAGATGCCATGTGCTTGTGGTTGTCACTGCGACTCGAAGGCTGATGGCTCACGACCTTTCTTGGAATGACTGTCTGCTTAGAGGACACATGTCAGTGAGCCATCTGTCACAGCAGCAGTTGGGAATCACATTTGTTTTAAAATTAATTTTTGTTGGCCTGGAGAGATGGCTCAGCAGTTGAGGTGCTTGCCTGTAAAGCCTAACGACCCAGGTTCGATTCCCCAGTACCCACATAAAGCCCACAAAGTGGGGCATGCATCTGGAACTTGTTTGCAGAGGCAAGAGGCCCTGGCATGCCCATTCATTCTCTGTTTCTCTCCTTGCAAATTAAACTTTTTTAAATTTATTTTTATTTTTATTTATTTGCAAGGAAAGAGAGAGAGAGAGAGAGAGAGAGAGAGAGAGAGAGCGCGAGCGAGCGAGCATGGGCACACCAAGGCCTCTTACCACTGCAAACGAACTCCAGATGCATGTGCCACTCGGTGCATCTAGCTTTATGTGGGGACTGGGGAATTGAACCCAGGCAGTTAGCTTTGCAAACAAGTGTCTTTACCTGCTGAGCCATCTCTCCAGCCCTGGGTTTAGTTTTTTGAAAATCATTCGTGGACTTCTCTAGCGAGCACCTTACCCTTCCATCCGCGTCTCCCTGCCCTCCCTGGGTGCTGCTCCTGCGCCTGGCTCAGCCTTCACTCTGCACCATGAGCTGGACGGCAGGGGCTCCGCCATGAACATCAGGCTGCCGAGGATCACTGGCCAGGCCCGAGCGAGCGCCTCAGAGTCGTGGATCAGTCAGTGGCTGTGCACTTTGTCCCCGTGTCCACGTGAGCACCCATGGTCTGTGGCCCAGAGCCTCCGCAGAGTCACAGGTGAGGTGACACCTTCCCAAAGCCAGGCGTGGTCTTCACTCCCTGGACTATGACGAGATCCGGCACAACGACTCTGCCTTGGTATGTCGTGTGTCCTTAGGGGGTGCCAGGGTTTATTTTCCTGACCCCCTTTCTGTCCCCATCCAAGGAGCCCACCTCTGTGAGCCCTCAGGACGGCCCCCAGGGCCTTTCCTGTGTGCAGAGTGAGCTCGGTTGGTGTGCCTTTGGCCATTCTCTCATTCAGTGGCTGCTTTTCTTTCTTATTATTTATTCTGCCTTTTTTCAATTTATATAAATTTTTATATTACATAGCCTTATATCCCTTCACCCCACCTCCATTTCCCCAGGGCCCTCCTCAGCAGGGTCCTTGGTGCTCACGGTGGGGTAACATATTCCCCCCTCCCTGTGGCTCTTACAGTCTTCATGACCC